>KZ653560.1:50542-68732 GCA_001010745.2 Gerris buenoi | reverse complement strand
GCAACTCAACCCCGACATCGGTGTTATACAATTTCCATTTTACGATATATCGGTGCTGCGATTTATCGTTCCTTCCAGATTGTACCGACAAATTGTAAGGTGTAATGCTTTTTTTTTTTTTTTTTTTTTTTAAATACACTTGTATTCACAGAAACTTCTCTTCTCTGTTGACATAGATTATATAACAATAATAATAAGCACATAATACGCTTATGTAAATCGGGAATGTGTGCAGATTTCTACGAGAGAAAAAAATGTCATAGGCTCAGAGATTAGAGATTAGGTACCTCCTACAAACAAAAACAATACAACCTTTTTACAATATTTAGTATAGCCGAAACTCTAACCACCTCTTTTGTTACATATTATCACGATGAACTAAAAATCTTTATTTAGATTTAAATTTAGATAAACTGTAACAAATTAATATTGGCAAACCTGTAACCGATTTTTGTTGTCAAACATGTCACCGAACCGAACTTGAACAAACCTACAAAATTTTTGATAATGGGTTGGGGCGGATGATTTTTTTTTGTTGTTTCTTTTGATTTGTTATTTGATTGTTCTCCTTATCAGTATGTTATTTATTACTTTTATTTTTACTACACCGTAGCGCCTTTAAACTTAAAAAAGTGTTATTCAGTTTGTATGTAATTAAACAATTTTTTTAAAAAAAGAATACGACCGTGTTCTTTTTTGTTTCGTACTTACATGTTACGCTTAGTGCCGTCTATTTCTGTAGGCTGATTCATTCGGAGTTAATTTATCTTGTGTCTGTTATTTAACTTGATTGCTGTTATTATTAGTGGGCACAAAATCTTGGCTACGAATAGTTTTATTTTACTGTTTTCCAGCGATTATGTAATTCCTTCAACAAAGTATTGTAGAGTAGGAAGTATTTGATTTTTTTTTAATTACTCACCTGTGGACTTGAAGTTGCCGGAACATTATTAATACATGACTTCTAATGAAGCTATATTAGGTTTTAAATTCATACCGTCTACGGATATCTTATTGAGCCTTCGCTCTATAAGCAGGTAACATTTACTGAGCATTTATTACATTTAAAAAACTATAAATAAAGTTAGAGAACAATATCATATGCGATAAAACAAGTGAAGACCGATTCATAGTCATTGAATTAGATTGTTTATCTCTGGCTTTCTTTCATTATCATTTTATACACCTTTATATTTATCTTATTTCTCGGGGATTTGTAAAGATAACATTTTTTTACATTAGTTTTATATTACGTTCAAGTTAACGATTCGTATTTTCCCACTTACCTCTGGCAATATTTATTTTGTTGGTTTTTTTAATCGAACTTGTTCAGTTTTATGTAACACATTAGTTCGGTCGATTCAAGGTAAACATTTTAAGTATCTGCGTAATCTATTGTATTAGTTTGATAAAACGTAAATTTTAATTCTGTGCAATAAATTAGATAATTATTTAATTTAATTCATATTTGCTTCAATAGTTGATATAACTACTGATAAGTGATAGTGTGATTGAAATAATAAGTTAAATTGTTTTGAGAGTATTTTGCAGGTAAGAAATCTTTTTTCTTGATTAAAAATTTGTTTTGATGTATAATAACTTGAGTTAGTTGCTTTAACTGTTGTTTTGTGGGGGTCTAGATCTTCTGTTAAAGACCGAATCTAAAATTGTTTGAACCTTGGCATTTTGAATCCACCATACATACAACAATTTTCAGTTGCAAGTCTCTTCGGAATGATTTCTGCAATGGGTTTAAAGCATCGGAATTCACTCAATCCCAGATTCTGCCTGTTTTCAGTTGCAACTCTCTTCAGAATGATTTCTGCAATAGGTTTAAAGCATCGGAATTCACTCAATCTCAGATTCTGCCTGTTTTCAGTTGCAACTCTCTTCAGAATGATTTCTGCAATAGGTTTAAAGCATCGGAATTCACTCAATCTCAGATTCTGCCTGTTTTCAGTTGCAAGTCTCTTCGGAATGATTTCTGCAATGGGTTTAAAGCATCGGAATTCACTCAATCTCAGATTCTGCCTGTTTTCAGTTGCAACTCTCTTCAAAATTATTTCTGTAATAGGTTTAAAGCATCGGAATTCACTCAATCTCAGATTCTGCCTTTTTTCAGTTGCAACTCTCTTCAAAATTATTTCTGCAATGGGTTTAAAACTCGCTCAATAAGTATTAGACTCTTGCTTACAAAAATATACTTGCAACACTTTATCTGTATATTTTTGTTCAGTATTTTTTATATGGTTTCATTTACTCATATTCTTCCCCATGGACAAATTTAGTCATACGTTTAAATGTATTTAGTGTTTATTTAAAACAGTCAATAATTTATTGGACATAATTACATGAAACATGTTATACCGTAAATACGAGAATACTTCTTCTTAAGTTTAATCTTAATGTTCTTTCCTGTTGTAAAAAAATCACAGAAATGTTAGATTACAAAAACGAAACAGGTGGAGTGGCTGGATAATTTCCACTCAAGCTATTTAATGAAACACAGACTTGAAACCATTTTATAAAACTATTTCTGTAATGTTCTTTTGTATAAAGTTTATAATGTTTTATTTAATTTGTCTTAATTGCTAGATGTGTGTTACATATCTAATTCGTTAAGAGTTAGTTCTATAAAAACAACTTTAAACTAAAATTATATCGTTTTTGACTCTTGTACATAACAAATGAGACCGAAATTATAGTGCAGTAGAGTCTCACTAATCTAGATTAAATGAAATCAATTTTAAAATGTCAGTAAAACAAGTTTTAGTTGGGTAAAACTATTTCAAATTTCAAATCAAAGTTTTTATCATAATGATCTATCTTAAGGAATAACGAATCTGTTCTGTGGTTAATCCAAGACTGACTATATTTTAATATTTTATATAGCAATTAATATTATTTTATGTCAGTCAACTTTTTAGTTGACACAAGGTATACGTCAGTCCTCCACTCTTAATTGAAGAGGAGCGCAGTTGGTCACTATGCCTTCGATGTTCTAACTGGGTTCCATCCTCTGTCACGGTGTAGCAGAGTTGTCCGCGTCTGGCCGTCACTGTTTGTACCAGCACTCTCCACTGCTCTGGCGTTTGAACATGGTGTTCTTTCCGTGTAATACGGTGTTCTTTCTGTGTAACATGGTGTTCTTTCCGTGTAAGGTTCTTCGTCATTGTCCGTTAAATTGTCAATTTTATCTTCTATATTTTCCTTGTTATTAAGCATTTGTTCAAGTGAGTCCAGTCTGTTTGTCAAGTCATGTTCATCAAGGTTAGATTCAGATGTTCTGCTTTTATAAAATCTAGTCACTTGTCCTTTAATGACTGTCCGGTCCGTGCTTTCTTCAATTTTGATCATTCATCGTTGTTCTGTTCAGGAAGCAATAAGGAAAGCAAAAAAAAGGATGGTTGGTTTTTTTCGGAAGTAATCGTACTCTTGGATTGAATTATAAGTGTGGATGATAGTAGTTGTAATGTTAGTTCTTTTAAAATCCTTTATAATGTCTGTCTTACTAGAATTTTGAGCTTAATATTTCTTAAATTGGTTTCAGTATGACTGTGGATGAACTTTCTAAATCAGGAGAGGAAGAAGGTGGTCCTGCAAATGATAACGAAGAACCTCTGCTTTGGAATGATTCTGCTTTACAGGCATCAGACAAGTATGTATTAAAATGGCTACTATATTAGAATTCCCCGAAACCTCTTTGTACTCTATGAAAATATCTATGAACTCTATGAAAATATATCAGTTGTTTTGTTGAGTTGCATGAACTTGCATTTCACAAGTGAAATTTCACAACATATTTTGAAAAATACGTTTACAGTCCTCCTTTTAATGAACTTCTGCACAACAAAAATGTCTATATGACGACAAATATTTTTTACATCCCCATAAATACTCCTTATAAAATTGTTTTTATAGATTGAAAATAATTTATCTACAACAAACAAAATTCAAACAAAAATCTGACTAGTAGTAGTAGTAGTAGTCTAGTACTTCCTACTAGAACGGGTAGGACAAACCACATGTTCGAACCTTGCAATTAGGCCATTACTTAGGCCCTTTGTACGCCCCGCGGTAGAGAGTTGCAGCCACTTCACACATCATACATATGTACATTGTACCGCCGAAGGGAGTATGATGTGATCAATAGTGAGCCATATAAATCAGAGTGTCACGCCGAGGAATCGAACCCCATCTCGTTCCACTCAATGATTCAGTGATGGCCGAGCAGAGGTGGTTTAACCGCCGCGGCTACGCTACCTCTCCAAAAATCTGACTAACAAACTTTCTGTGAATTAATATTGCAAGTGTTTTTACATTCCTTAATTTTCTTACAACCATTTTTATGAGTTTCTTGCTCCAGTACTCCAATCATTTTGCGTATTCTAGCTCTATTAGTTTAATTTTAATCTGAATCATCTTTGCTCAATATCGAGAAATATCTTGGTCTCAGTTTAGAATTAATTTCGGACGTTTATAAAGCTCTTTACTTTTTACTAATTAATTTACTCACCATACAAATATCTAAAAGAAACTCACAATTTTCAGGAAAAAAATAATGTTTTCAAAGATGTCTTTGAAAACATAAAGAACAAAGATGGTGTTTAATCCATTATTTTATATTATAATTAATTTTTGTTTCAGTGAGGAAGGCGTATATTCTGATTCATTTCAAGACAACTGTTTGAACGTTGAATATCACAGCACTGGTGTGCAGTATCTGCAGAATGTTGGCTTTCCTCGTTACTATCCGTCTCTTAAACATCTTATTCCAGTCAGAAGAAAAGAAAAAAGGTGAATATATTTTTAATATATTTTAAAGGTCTTTTCAAGACTAATGGAAGTTGTCTTCTCTGGGTGGAGAAGAGATAAAGAACCTTTGTTTTTAAAGGCTCCTGTTAAGATGGCCTTCAGATAAGCAAATGGAATTCTTATAATAAGAATACTATATACCTTTTGTGTTAGAGATGATAATGGTAAAGAAGTCTAAAGAGTTTATCTTTCATTAGAGTCATTGTCGAAACTCTGGCGTATCTAAGGTTCAATATGTTAGATTATTAAGGCCCTTATAAAATTAAATTTAGATAAGGGCACTATATTGGATATTAAAATGCTTGAGCATAATATAACAAATATTCAACATCTTAAAAACTAAAAGATGTAATGTGAAATTTTAATAATATATTGTGAAAATTTGATATTTTTCTTGTATATTAGAGTTGCACATATCAACTTTGAATGTTGATATGTGTTTCAAATATTAAAATTGTGGCATCCACCCTTTCAATTTTGCTTCCGAGGTTACTGAAAGTAATGGAAACTACGTGATCGTTCTGAAGAACTAAAAAATGTTAAGTCTCCGATTTCAAAAATTCCAAGACAGAAATCTGTTTTAGACATCAGGGAGCATTTTTGGTTCTGTGTCTGTCTGTCGCTCAATTTTTGCCAACCAACATATCTTAAAAACTACACGTCCAATTTTAATGAAATTTGGATGGTAGGTTATAATTAGCTCATTGTTTGTCCTATAAGTTTCAACCTTCTTCACTCATTTGTTTCTCTTTCACATGCTTACAAACATACATTTATTTACATCTTTATCTTCAAAAGTACTTATCTGATTTGTATGAAACTTTTATAGTTTATCTAAAGTAGCCCACAGATAGCCACGGATTAATTTGATCCGTCAGCTAACTTCTGCTAAATTGGTAATTTAATTTATGTAAAAAAAAAACAATTTTGACAGTTTAAAAAATTGGGAAACAAACAAATTAGACAATAATGCGGCTTTTAAAAGTATAAAACGGATAAAGTATGTGATAGGATGCGAGGAAGCTATATGCCACTCTCTATTGTAATGTAGCTCTCCTCATTAGCTGACTGGAAACACTAATTACTATGTTGATTGGCCTTTGTAACCCAAAGTAACAAAAATCGAAAGAGTCTCATGTCTGTCAGTTGAGTACGACCCAAGCTACGATTGAAATATTACAAAAGTAAACCATTTAATTCCTTTTGGAACTTTAATACTCCACGTAACAAAAAAAGTATATAATATAGCTTACAATAAACTTGAGTACACTTGTTGGTTTTTGGAATGAGTATGAACGAAGAAATGTTGATGTTATTTCTACCAACTGAATGTATAGCGACTTAAAACTCTAACAAACCTTTGCGAATTAACGTAGTTCTTGGTATTTATATAATACAGTTATAGAATACCATTTCACACAACAAGAGTCAACATTTATTTTTACATAACAGGTCACGGTTTGAGTTTAAATCATCAGACTACAGAAATTTACTTTGTCAAAAAGAAGCGTGTCAAACATTAAAAAATCTGAATGATAAATGATAAGATGTAGTGATAAGGTTGTTCTGTCAACATAAGATGGCTCACAAATGCAAATGATTTCTTTAAATTAGGTGTCTATTGTACGACAAAATATAAATAACTCTGAGATTTAACTTTTAAATATTATACTTTAATTCATATTTTACGATTTTGTTAGTATTCATACTACGGAAAGATTAAATTTTAATTTAAATCAAATTATAATTATTATTAACTACGGGAAACAGACAGAGAAAAATAGACTCCGCTGGAGTCTGTATGTTTCCCGTAGTTAATAATAATTATAATTTGATTTAAATTATACTTTAATACTTGTCATAGTATTTTTTTTTTTCATTTTGATCATATTTTTTTTTTTATTATTTAAGAAAGTGATTAAATTATAAGTTTTACTTTGAAATAAAATTAATTATGTGAATCCAATAATTTGTTAAATTGTTATTTAATCAGTATTTTAGATATTATTGATTTTGTGATAGTAACAATGTATTTACAGCCAAATAGGTAAGTTTTTTCTCAAATTCTTCACTTACCAAACAACATCTCTAGTTTCAAGAATGTTTTACTGATAATAACTTTTGTTTTATAATATGTTGATATGCTCATTTAACACGTTGATGGTAGACCACGTTCCGGGAACGTGCTTACCCAAATACTCTTCTAGTTTTTACACGAAGCCCACGGTTCAGATTCTTTCTAACCAGTTTGCCTATGCAGATTCTTTTTAAATCCTTTTTGCGGATCAATGGCCATATGAGTGTAAAAGTTTGGTTGTATGGACCTACTTCCTCCAGTAATTAAATTAATTCCCAGTTTGGGTTAAATTATTTGTATTCTATGTGAAATGTGTGCAGACAGTTCACCTTAATATGGAAGCTTCTGTGAGTTACTTTTGGAACATGATTTAAATTTCATTAAAATCAGATGTGAACTTCTAAACGTATAAGTATTAATAGAAAAAGCACATGTGTCGATTCCAAATGCGGACACATTTATGTTAATTCAATATTAAATGTGTGCAGATAGTTGACATGATTATAGGTCCAACAGGGTTTTAATTATGACCTTAAATACAAATTTAATTTAATTCGGATGATTATTTTTTAAGATTTGGTGGTTTTTAAGTATGTTAAACAACGGTAAGGCTTAAGACAAAAAAAAAATCTTCAGAATGATTACTATGCTTCCTTTATCCTTTGGTAAACTCGGAAGCAAGCATTGTTGCCTTGAGTTTTTAATTTTTCAATACTTTGGTCTTGGGACCAAAGTATTGACTGTTGGTTTTGGGACTTTGGTCTTGATATTTCCTTAGTAGTTTGGTGTAATTCTTTAATATTATATTATTTTTAATTCTTTTATATGATATTATTTAGGTCCAAAAGAATTGCATAGGGGACATATTATTGCCAAAAATTTAATATTTTATTTATTTAAAGTCTGAAATGAAAAAAAAGAAACTCCAATTCAGAAGATCAGGTGATTTATATTCAGTTGAAGCTAATTAGCCATACTTCGTGCAGTTTGTACCAATACATACTTGTAAAACTAATTTTTCATTGTATAAGAACAAATCCTTATGATCATCATTATATGTAAAGCATATCAAACTATCAGAATAGGATGTTCTGATATTGAGACAATCACACTTTTTTTTTATCTCTTTGAAACATTACATAAATAACTACAGTAGGCATGTACACTAAATCAGAAATAATTTATTAATAATGAATAAATAATATAATATATTAGTCAACATGATCTAGCTTTAAATTAAGAATTATAGTACCCATGTTATTATTTAATATATAAACATGGTTTCTGAAAGAGATTATTATAATTTTTATTTATAAAATCCAGGGGGGTCTAAGTAGTGGACACTCAGGTTCAATTCCGAATGTTGAGATGAACATTTATATCTGTTTTCTCTTGTCTTTGTTTGAAGTAGTATTAATCTATTTTATATTAAAGAAAGTAATTATGACCATAACAAATTCCTAGAGTTATAAGCGTATTAATCATCTATATAGTTATATAAACTTTCCTTTATTTAACTATACTATCTAATGTTTGTAATTGGAGAACTTGAAATTGAAGCTGCCATAAGGCAACTGAGTAATATGCTAGTAATAATAAAAATAACCAACTATACATTTATTCTTGTGCAGTTGGGTATAAAAAGAATTAAAAGACCCACTTTTGCAATGTTTCAACCCCATCCTTTGGCAATTCTAAAGCTATGAATAATTATTAAAAAAATTATTATTGACTTACAGTTCATGTACAGATTTTGTGGAACTCTTTTTTTTCCGGGGGGGCTTTTACGCCGAAACCTGGTGGCACCACTCTTTCGAGGAGCTTTCCATTTGTTTAAACAATGCTGGGTGGACATTAAGCAGGGTGCCCGATCCGGGAATCGAACTTAGAGATGTGGTCAGAAGCGGCCACCCATCCATCTTCTGACCTTGCTTGAGGCTGCTTAACTTGCCTTATCGCACGGAAAGTGCTCTAGCCTCTGAGTCACCCTGGCCCCCAAGTGGAACTCAGTCATAGTCATAGTTTGCAAAAATATGTTTTATACATATTTACTGTTTTTGTTTCAATAAACTGCTTTAAAGTGTTTTACTTACATACTATTTTCTTTGTTGCAGGAAAAAAGGAACGCTAGGAATTGATGAGGCTGGCTTATGGTCATTTGTTACTGTGGGCTGGTTAACCAAATTTATACTAGCTGCGTACAAAAAGAAGTTTAATGTAGAAGATATTCCTCAAATATCTCCTTATGATTCCTGTGAATATAATGTACAAAGGTAACAAAACAGTTCAATTTCTTTATTACAAATCATTTAAATCCTTTACAGCTTTATTGTATAGATATTTTTATGGTACCATACGTTATATTGTTTTCTTGTGAATCCTTTATGTGAGTAATGAGTAGGACAGTGGTTCTAAAGGTTGTTCTCTAAGGCAATTCTATTCAATTAGTCAAAGAAATGAGACTTATGTTCTTAAAATCTGACTAGTGATAGACTACAGCTAAAGACACTGTTAATGAATAAAAAATGGTTGACCTAAGGCTCTATAAAGATAACCTGATAAGGGAAATTCTGTCCGATACAACTCCTACAACATTTCATCCTAATTACTTTATCCTTTGTTTTAAATTTTTAGTGTTAGGTTTTTTTTAGTTAAATTTAATTTTGAAATTTTTATAAAAATATAACTAAAATAATCATACTTGGTAAAGAAGTGAACACATGCCTCTCACCGTTTACAGTTACCTCTATTTTCTCAGAAAATAGATTTTTTGATTTTGTAACGTTCTAGTCATGTTTGATTTTTCTCTTATTTTGATAAGTTTAGATACAAAATTTCCTTGAGCTTGTACTTCAGAAGCATTATCTCCGCAGCACCCAAAAATTTATTTTCATATTTAGAAAACCCTCTTAGTTCTTATATTTGACTGTTTACAGTTGATCCAACTAGAGGATATTAAATGAATGTTGTCTATTTTCAGACTGGAGCTATTGTGGCAGAACGAGCTCGCTGCAAGGGGTCCCAAAGATGCTTCTTTTGTCAGAGTTGCTTTGAAGTTTATGAGAACGAGGCTTATTGTTTCAGCTGTAATCTTCACTTTGACAATAATCATCAGCTTCCTTGGAGTGGTAATTATACTTTTAGTACAAAATTGGGAGTATTACTCTTGAACAATCACCTATTAATAAATTTAACCCTTTCGGGACTATGCCCACATATATGTGGGTGACCAGGGTGGCCTCTCCAGGCCTATGCCCCCATATAATGTGGGTGAGCAGAGTGGCCTCTCCAGGCTTATTTATTTTCATTTCTAGGTCTCTCTACGAGTTTCTATTGTCAAAATTATACTTAAAGCGCTATCTTTTGTTAGAATAATGTACTCAGAAGGTTTTTAAAAAAATCCGGTAGGTTTCAGGCTAGTATTTTCTGATATATTGAATGACATATATATAAAGTCGAAAAAATCCTTCCTTTTTTTTGAACAGCTGTATCTTATTTTGTTTTGGCTAAATATTGCATTCTAGTGCTAGTTTACGATTCTACAGTTTACTAAAAGTAATTCCCTTTTTATCTAATAGATGTCAGATGAGTCTCTATTTCTGTATTGATACACATATAGCTATATATGTCTAGCTATAGCATCTCTTGACTATCTCCTCCCTTCCCCCTTCTCGTTCCTAGAACTTTAACATAAAATAACCAACCTTTTGAAGACATTATTGTTATAAACATGATTTTATTATGTTACTTTAGTTTGTCTTCTAGCTTTTATACTGTTTACACCTCTTTTATAATTCGTATACCACCTTTTTTAGGGTTTCGTTGGTAAAACCAAAAAAAAGAAACCCTTATAGTTTCGTTCCTGTGTCTGGCTGTCACTCTGTACGGTTCCAATAACTTTTGAACCAAAAGAGATAAAAGCGTGAAACTTACCAGTATTAAAGATCACTTTGACGCGCACACAGGAAAAATATAGAGAACTCAAAAAAATCAGCTGTTCAAATTCAAAATGGCGGATAATTCACATCGCGAGAAAAAAATATTTTTTTTAAATTTTAAGTGGGGTATCAAATGAAAGGTATTGAAGAGTAGATTACAAATATATATACCACTTGGGGGAAGTGTTTAATTTTCGGCGCCATTTTGTCAAAAAACATCGAAATTTTTCGTATAACTCCCCCTTCTCCCCCTTACTAATTTTGTTTCACAATACCAACGAAACCCTTTTTACGTGAGACTTCACGCCTTACCAATTTACCCAACGAAACCCTTTTTACGTGAGAATTCACGCCTTACCAATTTTTTCATGTAACGACCCTCAGATGTAGAAATATTATTGTTCTTAAGGTCTTTTATTGGCCTCTTCGATACATGTGAGGGCTGTTTTTCTAGTCCTTCTAGCTATGACCATCGTTACCTGTATTTGAAGACTATACAGACTTAAATATTTAAGGACCCTTCTAGTGACTCGATGTAGATGCCCTCATCTCTTAAGCTCTTCCTCTAAGCTCCTTAAGGATGCCCTCAGTTTCTTGAGATGGCTGCTCTTTAGGTGCTGAAAATAATGAGGAGTTTTTGTTTCAGGCAACTACAAAATTCACTTACAACTTTTCACTATGAAGGTAATAAAATTTATTCTTCTCATTAATTGAAGACTATTAAAAGTAGTTGATCCCATCTGGGACAATGTATCATCGTTGAAAGGGCAATTTAGCTATCTAAATATACAAGTATAATAGTAAAATTAATTAAATTTATAAATATGTTCATGCTACAAAACAGCACTTGTGACTCTTTAGCTCTGGCTTTAAATATGTTACACTTTAATCCCAAATTGAAAGGTTCATTGTTTGCTCTTCATTCCTGTTCAAAAGTATATCCCTAAACATTAAGAAGTTCTTTTAGGAAAAGGTTTTAAAAATAGTTCCTTTTTGATTTTATATATGCATTGCTACTTATTTTTATTTAATCTGTTTTGTTTTATGTTATTTAGACAGTAGTGATGCGAGGGCTGTTGGAGTATGCTGAAAACCCAGATGCGCCGTATATTGAAGGAATACTTTGGGCACTAGGTCTATCGTGCTACGAGCTCTTTCGTAGTATCTGTTACTCTACTGTTTGGATTATGAACTTCAGGTAATGTGTTTATCTTGTAAAACATTGAAATATTTTTTAGAATCCTTGTAATTCAAAAGTTGTTTACTCTTCTTTGTGTGTTTTAGAACTGCCTCAAGGATAAGAGCTGCCTGTTTAGCGTTGATGTACAAGAAACTTCTTAGACTGAACTCTCTAGGAGATAAATCTGTTGGAGAAGTGAGTATAGTTAGAGACATTACCGTAATAATATTATAATATTGCAGCAACCTAAGAATTGCTTAAGTAATTTATTTGAGATAAATAATTGTTTTTTTCCCTTGTTCATCCTATTATTTGTATTTTTACTCTTTGTTTAGATGATAAATATATTTTCTCTGGATGGTCAGCGAATGTTTGAGTTAGTGCTGTTTGTTCCGCTGATTATCAGTGGTCCTATTGTAGTTATTCTGGGTGCAGTGTACATCTGGTTGGTACTTAGTCCATGGGCTCTCATTGGGTTCTCATCCTTCTTCCTCTTCTATCCTCTCCAGGTAAGCTTTTACCCCCATTAGTTAATTTTCACTTGAATTGATTATTCTTAATTTTTTCTTCCTTCAAATTTTCTTATTTTATATATAAGTAAAAATGATTACTATTTTTATTTACTTAATCCTGACATCTTTTACCTTGAGGTATGGAGGCATTGAGAAAGAACTTCCAAACTGTTTTATCTTTAGAGATAAAACCAAACTCTGGAACATGTTGTGTGAAAAGCATTCAGTTGAGAGGTGATGTTGTTGGCCCGTGCCCTCCTTCTTCCATCCTTTGAGTAGGATAGGTGGCTTCTAGGTGGGCCCTCGAATAGGATAGGTCGCCAACCCACCTATCCTATTCGAGAGAGGCTCGATGTTCATAGAAGCTCGGATAATGGTGTTTCTAAATTACTAATATTAAAAAATATATACATTATATAATGAGGGATGTTTTGTTGTTCTGTGTTTTAGTATGCACTCTCCCGACTGTCTGGGTACTTTAAGGGAAAATCCGTCGGTATTATAGATCAAAGACTGAACAAAATGTCTGAAATTTTACACTGTATTAAACTAATCAAAATGTATACTTGGGAGAAAATATTTGATAAAAGTTTAACAGGTACGTTTTACTTATTATTTTTAATTAAACGTTTCTTGTTTATTTAAAGAACAATTTTAATAGAGAGGTTCTTGGTCTGAGCTTCATCTTACTTCTATGTATAAAATTTTCAATTTACAATATTGTCAGTATAGAACAGGGGTGGCCAACCCGCGGCCCGCCTTGAACATTTTTCTGGCCCGCGAGGTTTATCATACTTAAAAAAAATATATATTTTATATAGGCCAAAGTAGTGAAAGTCAATGTACTTATTTAAAAAAAATACATTATTTGTCCATATTTTCAAATAAACAGATGAGAAAAAATTAATTTTGATTTTAAAGTAATATTCTTGGTAATATTATGACAGATATTGCCTGTTTTATTTGTGACTTTACAGTTGAGATTTAGCAGATTAATCAAATTATTGTAATGCATTATATTCTGCGAAATCCTTGTTTGGGTGATTTGGCCTATACGTAGCCTTGAAGCAGCTTCTCCCTTCTCCCCCCTCCGTTTGGTACCTTACCCCTACCCTTCGTACCTCTACTTCCTATGTGCTATCTTATCCCTTCTCCCTCCAGTGTCCCTCCACCTGTGTACTGTGACCTCTACCTTTCACTCCATACAATATTTAATTATTTTTAATTGTTGAATTAAAAATGACTGAATTTAACAAGTAAAAATCGGTCCAAGACAACTCAGACAAACTTTCTCATAAACGAGTTCATATTCACTTAGCCCAGTGTTTCCTATTTATTAATTTTCGTATGTACATTTAGTATTACTGAGCATTTCATAAAAATTTACCATAAAAATAACTTTCTCCGTCCGCGTTTAAAGCTATTTTCTCCGGAACTAGATTTTTCCCGGGAAAACAGCTTATATAGTTAGATTTGTATTTAAATAAACTACATTCTAGAATTTTTTTTACAAAAATCGTCGGAACCGTTTTCGAGAAATTTTTTTTTTTCACGTTTTTTCAGAGTTTTTGGGACGTAGCGCCCCTAAATTTGGGGCTAAAATCATTTCTCGATTTCGCCTCGGGATATGATTTTTCTGAACATGTAAGCCAAATTTCGTNCGAACCACTTGTTCGAACCTCGCAATCAGGCCTACAGTGGACCCATTTTACCTGCCCCGTGGTGGAGAGTTCCAGCTACTTCGCACATCATACATTTGTACATTGTACCGCCGAAGCGAGTATGATGTGGTCATTAGTAAGCTATATGAGCGTGTGTCAAAGTACGCGACTACTCCGACCCTGAACCATAGATAACGATCACATCTCATGACACGGATAAAACCCACTAGATTGCGTGGGGGAAGAGGACCCCTCAGGGGGTCCCCTCGCCCTGCTCCGACCGCGATTCATAGATGCAATTCAGAGTATCATGACCCGGGATAGAACCCACGACCTCAAGTTGCCTCGACTCAGTGATAGCTATGCGAGGTGTCTTTAGCACCTCGGCCATCCTGGCTCCCTTGGATTAACTAACTGTTTTGTGTTCTGACCATGCTCCTGTCCCATAGGTAACGGATATGAGGGGTTCTACTGTAGTTAAGATATATTTATTGGTATGGCTTAGCTAGCAATGCCCAATCTTTTATTAGTGGTTTTTCATTAAATCATTTTATGCGGTTAACTTATAGTTTGTACCTAAAAATAAACATCATTGAAATTCTTTTCATAATTTAATATTTAAATGTTAATGTCCATTGTCTATAAATTTTATATTTAAAAAATTCAAACTTCCCTTACCTTAATATTATATAAATAATCTTTGAATGAATCTCATAATTAATTATTAAAATTTTATTTTGCAAGTTCCTTATTTATGTTAATTTTTGTGTGACAGTAAATTATATTATTAAAAACAATTTTTTTTAGATATTAAAATAAGTGTGAATTTAGATTCAGGAGTTCCTTGTTAATAAAATCTTTGTTTATTTACTTTTTGAAAATGAATTTATGACTGATAATAAAATATTTGATCCTAGTAGCAGTAACATAGATAGGATTATGTTTTCCATTTGAATTATTTGAAACTATTAGTCTTTTTTAAAAAACAATGATTATATTTTTAATATTAACATTTCATCATTCTCCCGCGTAGCTTAATTGGAAAGAGTGTCTTCACTGGAAATGCGGAAGGCCCGTGGTTCATATCCCGGTGCTGGAGTCTATATTTCTCTGTCTGTCTCCCAGTGTTAATAATGATAATAATTTGATTTAAATTAACATTTTAAGCAAATGGATTTATTTATATTTTCACTTTTGTGGTTAAAAAATCTTTACAGTGACGCCCTCAAGTTTATTTTTAAATTACGTTTGATTAAAAAAACATTTCAAACCAATTATCATTGTTTTAACAAAATCAATGTTAAAATAATTTTTATTTCTTTGTGTGGTGTTTTATTAATTTATTTTATTTTTTTCCAAAATCTAATATTAGTTTTAGAAGTAAAATTAAAAACTTCACCTAAAGTAATTTATGCAATCTAATTTTTTTTTTAAATTAACATATTAATTATTAAATTGATTTAACAATAGTTTTTTTATGTGTGTGGTTATATTAATAACTGCTTTATTGTATTAATTGTTTTTATTAAGTTAACTATCCTTGCCTCTTTAATGTGTTAAAGTGCTTACAGTAAAATTGTGTTGCAACCTTGTTTTTTGTTTGTTAAAAAAAATGTCATTTACTAATTTTCTGTATTTTTAAAAGGTATTTTGGTTTGATTTAGAAAACAAAAATTATATCATGATAATTTTAAAGAAAATTATGCACTTTAAAAAACCTAAACATTGGAAGTGGGAAATTCTGTAAAACCTTATTATCTTCAAATCATCTCATTTCATGTTTACGTTATACCATTGTTATCTATTTTAAATTTAATTGTTAGTAAAATATTTTTTTCTCAACTATTCCGTACTGCAGGTAATCATATTCATTTTGATTGGTGCAAACCTTAGAGAATTTCCTAATTATTAGTTTTAAGTGATAATATTTTATTAGTCAATTTCTTATTTTTTTTTTTTTCTTAAATTAGTTATTTATAATTATATATAAATAAAATTGTATTAAATTTATGTTCAGTTCTGCTCACAAATGTTAAAAATATTTTTGGCGATGATTTGTTTTATAAATTTGTCAAGAAAAAAATGTCTTTAATCTGTTTTGAAAATATCAAAGTTTACAGTGTCATGAGTTTGAAGTTACCAAGTTGTTTGTCTTCTGATCAGAGCTTTGCTAAGTGTGGTGTTCTTGATCTTCTTGATTTGGTGGCTATAATTGGGTCTATGCTATGCTTGTTACATGAAGGTTGGCAAGAGTTGGAGTCAGAGAGTGCTATGTTATTACAGTATTGTCAATTAGAAGATTCATTTTTAATAGCGTGGGTAAATCTAAAAATTGGGTTGGAGGGGGTCCCAATGAGAGCTTAAGATTTTGTCTTCAGAAGATCGGGCAAACTAGGCAAACAAAATTGGATAATCGCCACTGGATGCCCTCAGGATTATCGCCTAGTGCCTTTATTTTTTCCTTAAGTTGGCTTACCTAAGTAACCAAAAATAAACTGTNTCGAATTTAAGTTTTACAAAATTTCAATAGATACAACTAATTTCATATTATTGGTGGTAGTTTGTTTTATACAGAATTTTTATTGAAATACCTACCAAATTTGCTACAGCTTCCAGATTTCCAATTTCCAATTAAGACATCTGTGTTCCTAGCAACAATCTGCATAAGAAAACAAATGCAACATCTTGTAGAGGATAATGGTATTTGGCACTTGAAGTACTGCTAGAGTAAACTGGGTCCCTAAGAAACCATCCCTGTTTTACACCTTTGTTAGATAGAAATGTTTTGGATAGTTTTCCAAAAAAAAAAAAAAAAAAAAAAAAAAGCATGCCTTAACAAGTAAGGCACGCTTCATGTAAGTATGTGAGGCGATAATTGCCGGTTGCTGTACGATTAAGTTAAAATTATTGAGTGTAAAATATAAATTTTAATATTTGCATAATCTTATTCTAAACTTGGAAGACCTTTAAATTGATGTATAACATGTCATGGTAACAAAAACTTTTTTAGTTGCCTGCTATATTGGCCGCCATCATGAAAATATTAAGTATGCAAACTCCAAAAAGTATACAGTTGTCACAAATGCTGAAATGCACCTGTGTGCCAAATTTCATGTTCCTACCTATAGTAGTTTATGAATTGAAACATGCTAACGGACAGACAGATGGAGCCGTTATATAAGGTTTCTTTTCGTACTTCGTACAGACACCTAATAAATAAATACATATACTTACTAGTACACAGGAAACCTATATCTCTTCATTATTAAATTAAATATTTATGTTTGTTTAGATATTCGTGAGAAGGAGTTATCTTATATTAAGAAGAATGCTTACTGTACTAGTTTCTCATCTTCTCTTTCAGCCACTGTGCCTTATATTTCAGCTATGCTTACTTTCCTAGCTCATATAGCCGCTGGTAACTCACTATCTGCCTCTCAGGTAACTCTACGTTTAACTAATATCTTCATATTTTCTGTGTTTAGTGTTATACTTGTAGGAAGGTAGACTGTAATTGATTGTTTAAAGAACATAGCATGTAAAACGATTTTTTTTTGTTTGTGTTATTTTAATAAGAAAAAGTTTTTTATTTAGTTTTTTGGTAATAAGGAACTTGCATATTTTTCCATCTTTTTCTTTAAATATGCCAAAATATATGCATGTTGCATGTATGTAATGTATTCATAATGGCATTTTATTCTAGAATAGTTACTGTTGAGCTTCAAAAAATAAATTAATCTCTGCTCATAGAATTATTACTAATGCTTCTCTTCCTGCATACTTTGTGGAATAAAGGGCATTAACGAAGCATCTTCATCATGCTATATTTTTTTATATCCTATTTTTAAAAAAAAAAAAAAAAAATAAAAAAAAATCATAGGCGCTGGGAGAAAGTCGTATATAAGTAACAGAAGTTTTATTATTGTAATATATCTTAGGGTCGAGGGTGACGTATGGAGCGCGTCGGGAACACAGGTGTCGACTTTATGTCTCCCACCGGATCCTAT
>KZ653560.1:27587-44454 GCA_001010745.2 Gerris buenoi | reverse complement strand
AATACACTCAATATTATATTAAAATATTATTGTAATTTTGTATATAGATATTACATTTTTATTACTATTATTAGAATTATATTTATTTTAAATTTTTCTTTTGTAGAAAAAAATCAATAAGTTGTGTTTTTTTGTTGATTCTGCTATTGATTTTGTCACTTCAGCCTCTGTTTTTTTATTTTCTTTGCATGCTTCTATTTTTTTCTTTACTAGCTCAGTTTTGTTATTATATTCTTCTTCTCTTCTCTTTTATTTTTAAATACTCAATAACTTTTCATTTGCTTTCACTTTTTTTATATCTTTATCGCATTAACCTTTTATGTGTTGTCTCTTTTTTTTCCATGTGCTGCCTAAAAAAAAACTAACAAAACTAAAATAAAATATATATAATAAAATTAAACCAATAAAGGAGTTGGAAGCATTTTTAAATATTTTTTTTTTCTAATTGCACACCACACAAGAATGTATAGAAAAATAGGCTTATAAATTGAAATTTTGGCTAAAATAATAATAAAAAAAAGATAAAATATGCTTTACATACTTCCCTACTTTTTCATCATCTAATTAAGGTTAATTTCATCTTATTTTCTAATTTATATTTGTTTTTAGTTTGTAAAATTTAGTAGCATTATTATTGACAAAGTTTGTACTATTATAACTTTACTCTTCTTGTTATTGCGTTAGTATTTCTTTCTAGGTAAATTTATATATTTTATAGATAGTTAGGAGGATATGAAAATTGGTTGATTTACTTTACCTCAATTGTAGCTTCTGCTGTGCTTTATTTTCGAAATATAGGTTTTTCTAATAAAACCTAATTTAGAAGTTTAGCTTCATACTTTAAAGCATCTTTGGATAATTTAAGTATTCTGATGTTATATCGAAGAAAAGTAATGGTAATTCATAATTTTAAGATCTTAATATATTGTTTGTCCCAAGAGAGTATCCAAGAGAAAACTTCTTTGTTCTTATTTTTGGGTTTTCCGAAAAAAGTCATTCTTCATAAAAAAAAAAAAAAAAAAATTTTACGAAGCCAATTTTTAAACAGAAATGGTAAATTTTAAGTGTAAAAAAAAAAAAAAACCCTGCTCTTTCTTTAACCTCTAAAAACAAATTACGTTAAATATATTTTTCAAATTATAAGGAAAGTCATATTTATATGATTTCATATTATTATTTAAGATCATCATCAATCGAGTTTACAGATGTTTGTAAAGTATTGTTTTATTATTCTATGCCAAATCAATATTTAACAATAAATTGGCTATTTTTGATCAGAAAACCAGTGTGAACGGCGTTCCCTCTCCACCACTATTTATTATACTAAGGGATATTATCACTTCTAAACACCAGAGAGATAATATTCTTTTGAACAAAGGAACAAGCATCGCTCTCTTCTCAAAAGGAACAATTTAAAAAAAAAAAAAGCTTAATGTTTCTTTGGAGAAGAGACAATATATTCTTTTTAATAATATTTTTCTACTGTTTTCTTGTATTGAGCGCTAACGATTTTTAGGGATTCCCACTGGTATCGTTCTTCATAAATCAAATGAGACTGTCACTTACCTACACTCAGTATGGATTGAGTAATATCATCGATCTCTTTATCTCTTGCCAAAGGATGAAGGTACAGTTTCTTCATGCAAAAATTATTTATCTTTTCATCATTTAACACATTTTCGTCCTTTTGTATAAATCCATATATTTTTCACATAGGTGAATATTCCGCTATATTAACCCAACCATCATCATTTTTATTAATATTTTTAAACTACTGTATTGTTCAGAGAACAATTTAGGATTTTTTCAGAAAGAACAAGAATTATTCATATATTAAATGCAGAATACACACAAGATTAACCATTTTGAATCTCCGATGTACAAGTAGATATGGTTATTATGTTTACTTTAGAGCAGCTTTATTGCGGTGTAAACTAGCCAGCATACTTTTCCGATGGCAAAAGTCAAATAATATTGGGGAAGCTCTTATCCTTTAAGTATCTAAATACTGGGAGAGCATGAAAACCAAAATATTTATTCTAAAGAGAGGGCTGGCATAGCCTAGTGGTTAGCACACCATGGTCTAAACCCTGGCTGTGAGTTCGAATCCCAGTGAGGTCAGATATGTTTCACACTGATGATCTCATCGAGTAGATGAATAAAGTTGCCCCCCTGTAATAAGTTGACCTCCATCCTGTAATGACCTAAGCTGTCAAACGGGACCAAAACAAAGCAGGTTTAATTCTAGGATTGGAATTAAATGTACCTTTACAATTAATAAGTGACAGACAGATAAGCAGCTTTGAGAATTCATAAGGGCCCTTATAGGACTATCAAACCCTAAAAACAACTTTTAAGTTAATTTATTTAGGATTCATTATTATTATTGGAAAATAGCAACTGTAGAATTATGCTATTCTTATTTTTAAACAATCATTAATTCATTTTGATAGTTAGAATTAATCTTAAATAAAGGTAGGAGGGCCGGAGACATCGGACCTCATTAATGATAGTAATTATGCACTAACTATAAACTACATTTAATTAAGCATTAATTTCAAGAAGTCATACATGTTTTTGAAGACTGAAGACCATTAAATCGGAGAGCAGATTTTTAGTTTAATTTATTTCATGATAACCAGTATTTGTTTTGTACGATGAATTAAATATTATTTCAAAACAGCCTTTGTGATTGGAGATATCTTAAAGAATTTACCAAGGTTTTCTTCTATTTCATTTATGTTTGCATTATTTTTTCTATTTTCAATTTTTATTCAGCAACATAAGCAAACATATTAAGGTAAAATATTTGTACTATATGTAATTATATTTTAATGTCTATTTTATGGTGTAGAAAATAATCATAGCTTTCACCTTTTTTTGCACTTTTAAAAGACGCTTCGTTTCTCTACACAAATACAAACAAAAGAAAAAGCTTGTGCTTAACCCATCAAAATTTCACCGCATAATTTTACTTTTATGAAATACGTTTTAAATTATAATTATTTTTTATTTTTTCACAGAAATAATAATATAAATTTAATTAAAAATGTTTCCACTCTATATTGTCCTTTTTTGCTGTCTTATCATGCAATTTTTTGTTAGGATTTATTTAAAATTTAGTCTGAGAACAGAATTTTATCTACTGGACTGGATGAGTGACATAAATTAGTAGCCAGTTTAACTTTTTGGGGGTCTAAACATACAAAAAAAATATTATGTGGTACAGGAGTGACTTCAAGATTGGATGTAACTGGGCCCATTTTCGTCGCATTTTTTACTGGCCACACATATGAATCTCCAATCCTCAGGTGTAAAATATATTAATTGCTGAAGCCTAAGACACCACGTGTTATTAAACAATGATCTGATCTCATCGAGTAGATGAATAAAGTTGCCCCCCTGTAATAAGTTGACCTCCATCCTGTAATGACCTAAGCTGTCAAACGGGACCAAAACAAAGCAGGTTTAATTCTAGGATTGGAATTAAATGTACCTTTACAATTAATAAGTGACAGCTTTGAGAATTCATAAGGGCCCTTATAGGACTATCAAACCCTAAAAACAACTTTTAAGTTAATTTATTTAGGATTCATTATTATTATTGGAAAATAGCAACTGTAGAATTATGCTATTCTTATTTTTAAACAATCATTAATTCATTTTGATAGTTAGAATTAATCTTAAATAAAGGTAGGAGGGCCGGAGACATCGGACCTCATTAATGATAGTAATTATGCACTAACTATAAACTACATTTAATTAAGCATTAATTTCAAGAAGTCATACATGTTTTTGAAGACTGAAGACCATTAAATCGGAGAGCAGATTTTTAGTTTAATTTATTTCATGATAACCAGTATTTGTTTTGTACGATGAATTAAATATTATTTCAAAACAGCCTTTGTGATTGGAGATATCTTAAAGAAAGTACCAAGGTTTTCTTCTATTTCATTTATGTTTGCATTATTTTTTCTATTTTCAATTTTTATTCAGCAACATAAGCAAACATATTAAGGTAAAATATTTGTACTATATGTAATTATATTTTAATGTCTATTTTATGGTGTAGAAAATAATCATAGCTTTCACCCTTTTATTGCACTTTTAAAAGACGCTTCGTTTCTCTACACAAATACAAACAAAAGAAAAAGCTTGTGCTTAACCCATCAAAATTTCACCGCATAATTTTACTTTTATGAAATACGTTTTAAATTATAATTATTTTTTATTTTTTCACAGAAATAATAATATAAATTTAATTAAAAATGTTTCCACTCTATATTGTCCTTTTTTGCTGTCTTATCATGCAATTTTTTGTTAGGATTTATTTAAAATTTAGTCTGAGAACAGAATTTTATCNCCTTGACCATGTCCTTGAGCATGCCCTTTAAGGTCATTCTAAGGTCAAAATTGTTTTTCCAATGGGAAACCCTAATTTGTATTGCGAGTTGCAAAATAAACAAAATTTTCCCTTTAACAGTGGCCTTGACTATAGCCTACACAACGCCCTTGACCACGACCTTCAAGGTCATTTCATCCCTTACCCCGCCCTTTTTTTATTAATATATTAGTTTAAGTACTTTTATTCAATTTTTTTTCTTGAAGGTCGACCACATCCTTGATTATGACCAGAAATAAGACAATGAAGAAAAAAAATTGAATAAAAGTAAAAAAACAATAAATTAATAAAGAAGGAGAGGGGGGAAGGGTTGAAATGACCTTGAAGGTCATGGTCAAGGGCTTTGTGTAGGCTATGGTCAAGGCCACTGTTAATGGGAAAAATTTGGTTATTTCGCAATCTGCAATACAAATTAGGGTTTCCCATTGGAAAAACAATTATGACCTTAAAGGGCATGCTCAAGGTCATATTTTTCATAAAATTCTTGCTCTTTTCAAATCTGCAATAAAAAATGGGGGTTCCCATTTAAACCTTCAAATGACCCTTAAGGGCAAGTTTAAGGTCAAATCCAAGGTCCCTATTGAATAGCTAAGGAAAAATCCTGAAACTTTTGTATTTAACTTTTTTCAAAGAAATGCATTTCTGACGAGATATTCAAGGGTTTCCATACTTTTGTGCCACCCTGTATAAGGGATAAGTGCATATTTTTGGGATAAGTTGCATATATTATTTGCATATTTCGCAATTTTCATATGCATATATTGAGGTTTTTAAGTGCATATCGATCCGAACTCTACTTATCACTTTCTCTTTCCCCTCTCGAATTTGACTACCTTTTCATCAATAATGTTTTTGGAGACACCCTATGATTTTTTTGTATGCTCTTGTCATGTACCAAATCTCTTCAATTATCAGGCGCTTGACTGAATTTTTCTTGTCCTTTGCACTTCTCTGCAATTGTCCATTGCAAAACCGGTCCAACCTCATATTGCCTGCTATGCCCCTCAGCTCCTTCATTTCTGCTGCTGCTTTGCTTTTACTGCTGCAGAATAGTCAATTCGATTGCTACCAGGTTATTCTTGTTACTTTCTTTTCTTTTCTTCCACCTGGGGATATTATTATTATTTGAAATCTATTGCAGGGATTTACTTTTATGATAGAATATTATGAGTCAAGTTAAAACTTTGATTGACTGTCCTCTCTTTCTAAAGATTTTGTTTTTCATAATCCATTTCGTCTCCAACAGACTTTACATATTAAAATCATCAGCCCTTCATGCATCTCTAAAAAAACAAAAAGTTTAACCTCTCCGGGAATTGAAGCCAGGTATGTTATTCTATACATTCTTATCCAGAAGGGACCTCTTGTTGTACTGACACCCAATGTTCATTATTGGTTGCCTTGCATAAATGCCTGATAATTTGGTAATAATTAGGGGTAGGACCTGTCCCTTCAGTTGTTAATGTTTAACATTATGATCAATCAAATATCTTGAGCTATAAAAATGAGCGTGACAGATGACTAATATTGGCAATTTGATCAATTACATTTTACCACTCAGTGCATTGAGATCTGCCCCTGGCAACTTTTCAATATAAAAACTTTTCTTTTACATATTTTAACATAGTTATTTTTAATGACAAGAAAATAAATACTATTTTCTCATGTGAATTTGATATGGCCTTCAACCTTGAGAGATAGTAGTTTAGGAGAACCAAACTACCAACAGTATTGAAAAAAATGTGTAACATATTTGTTTCTCTATTAGTTACATTAATCTTTATGTACAATAATAATCTATCTATGTATATAATATTGATACTGCTTTTAATTAGTTAATATATATGTGTAGGATAATATCATATAATTTTTCTTTGTAGTAGTGCTACAAAAGGTAAATCAGAGACTGGAAGTAAATTACTACCCGATGCTGTTAGTACGGAGTATGTGCAAATACTTACTGATATCAACTTTTTTGTACCTAAGGTAGGTAATCTTTTTTATTATTACTATTTAATTTGCATTGTAGGTATGTCAGAAAGTAGTTCCTATTGAGCTCTAAAAAGTTTATCATCCAATGTTTATTAGAATTCTAGATAAAAAAAAAAGAAAGACAAAATTAACATTATTTCATTTAGTTTTGAGTATACCTTCTACTCTTCCGTTTCAGGTTAATCAATTAATTAATAAAATAAAATAGATTAATTATATTAAATACAGTAGAACCTCACTTACACGACCCTCAATAACACGACGACCTCAATAACAAGTGCAATTTTCAAATCCCCTTGAGATTGCCATAACACATAATGTTAAATTAACCTCTATAAAGCGACTATTCTTATCCAAACAACCTCAATAATACGGATTTTTTCCAATTCAGAACCTCTATAACAAATCGTTTTGAGAAGTCAACCTCTATAACGTGACCCTATACAGGAATTAGGTACCTTGAACAAGTCTAGACTTGAAAACCCAGCCCATTAACCTTGTTAACACGACTGATAGCCAAAATAATCTTGATAAAAGGACCCTCAACTAAAAGGGCATCTCAATAACAAGACTGTTTCTCTTATCCCCTTGAGACACTTCTTATTGAGGCTTTACTGTACATTTAATATTATTTAATTGATTAAAATTGAATGTATATGATTTAAAATTAATTATGATTTGTTGGTTTTATTAGGAGATTAGTTCAGTATGTCGTGTATGTAGATATTTAAAAATATTGTGAAAGATCGGTAAACACCGATGTAAATCTTATATTGAATCTTTTTTAAACATGTGTATTTTGCCTGAAAACACTAATATGTATATGGGTGTGAATTTTCTAATAACTTCCATACTTGGGGTTAATCCTAGGTTTCTTAGAGGGAAAATAACCTAAAAATTTATTAGTACCCATTTTGATATTTAATACCTGTTTTGATATTTATTTTGACAGGGCAAGCTAATAGGTATCTGTGGAGAGGTAGGATCAGGTAAGACTTCACTGCTGAATGCCGTCCTTGGACAGATGCGCATGACTAAAGGCAAGATATGCAGAGTTGGGACTTGTGCATTTGTAGCACAACAACCATGGCTCGTTAACGCAACTCTTCGCCAGAACATTATATTTGGAGAGAAATTCAATCCTGAAAAGTTTGTATTTTTTTTTTGTCTTTGAGTTTTTGTAATGTATTGATATTTTTAAAGTATGTTTACATTAAAAAAAATGATCAAACTCTTTATGAAGCTGTTCATTTCTTACATTGTATTTCACAAGACACCCAGCCAAAATTCTAGGCTACAATGGTATAAATATTTATATTGTTTAGTTGTAATCATCAAAGTATTTTGTTACGTGAAAACTTTTTCTACTAAGTTTATTATTTTCTAATCTCAATAATTCCTACTAGAATTGACTAATTACCTTTGTTTTATTTTAATAGGTATTTCCGAGCTATATACTTCAGTTGTTTAAATGAAGACATATCTCAGATGCCTGGGGGAGACGAGACTGAAATTGGAGAAAGAGGTATCAACTTATCTGGTGGGCAGAAACAGAGAGTTTCGCTGGCTAGAGCAATATATGCTAATAGGTACACTTTTCAAGTTTATCATTGGTATCTATTTAAGTGTGTACTGTAAAATATATCCTCAGCAAAAGCTTAACCGTGAAAAAAGGGCCAAGTCCAAGTCCCCACCTAAAAAAAAAATCAGCCTATCAAAAAGTAGTGATATCCGACATTGAGGCCAAGTCTGCTCCTTCTTTAGACCATAACTTTACTTCTACTTTCATGAACAAGACTACTCTTTTATTTTTATTGCTTAATACTCGGCCTGTCTCTTGTCCTAAATGTATTCTATTCGTTCAGTTTTCATGGTAAATGTGCCTAAATGCTTCACACAATTTATTTAGTTATTTGTGTATTTTGTCATGACTTCATCAAAGTTTCCATAATTATAAGGATGAGAAATGGCAAGCACATACTTTAAATAAATATTACATGACTACTTTTGTTATTTTTAGAGATATTTACTTGCTGGACGATCCTTTAAGTCAAGTTGATGCTCAGATTAGAGAAACTCTGTTCAGCAGGTACATTCAAAATGGACTTCATGGCAAAACAGTTCTTCTTGTCACTCACAATATTGATGTAAGTTTTTTTTAAATTTGTACGTGGTTTTAATTAAGTGCACATGTTAATTAAGTGCTAATTATGTTAATTAAGTGCAAATCTTGTAACTTAAATTTGACACACATTCCAGCTACCTAGATAGCTGAAATTTGTACAGGTTATGTATTTCTGAAGATATTACAATTATCAGTTATTGATAATAATTGATAAATTGCTAAATTTTTTGATAGGTTTTGTATGTGGTCTATTTCCGGTTCTACTGGACTGTTTCACCTCTAATAATTTTTATTTTAATTATATCATGTATCTCTATACTACGTTATCAAGTCAGCTACTTTTTGATGCATCAACTATTACATGTTTTATTGTATTTGACAATAAAACATTGTCAAAAATATACATAAAACAAGTAAAAACTTGTGGGAGACAAATATTGTAATCCATATGTGAACCAGTTCAACATCAGCTATCACTCTGAAATTTGGCAGAGAGACACGGTCCAGATGTCAACAATATTTGTTTTAGCCGATAAATTAATAAATTTCCAGATTTAAATAAATCAACAAAATTCAGTAACAACAACCATTACTTGCTAAGTAAAGTTAGATTAGATTTATTGTTACTTGTGACAAAGGCTAAAAAACAGCTTGGTTTTCCGGCGGAATCCTTGTCACGAAGGGGATGAAGTCCGATGTTTCGCTTCCACTACTGGAAGCAGCTTCAGGGATGTGGTACATCATGATGTTTACTTGAAGCAACAACAAGACATACTGACAACTGTATATGATAACGCCGTCCTTCTCTCCAGTTGTCAGTATTTCTTGTTGTTGCTTCAAGTAAACATCACGATGCACCACACCCCTGAAGATGCTTCCAGTAGTGGAAGCGAAACGTCGGACTTCATCCCCTTTAAGACGCGGATTCCACCAGAAAACCAAGCTGTTTATTACGAGTCTACCCGCGGAAGCCTACGCACCAAGTTAAAGGCTAAAAAGTATAAAATAATATTATAACATTAATAGCTATCAACGGTTCTTGATATCGCCCTATATAGTATGCCTAAATTAATGTGAAATGATTATCCTTAGTTGCTCGTGCACAGGTTGTTTCCAGGGAAGTGAGCCCCGCTATATCCGTGTAGTAATTTTGATTTTATTTTAATTCAGTTGAAAGTCGCATTGGTGACAGAGCAGTCTGTTTTACAGGCATGTTTTTATTTAGTGATTGTGTTTTGTGTGCACTTATTACCTAAGATTATCATAAAATGACAATATCAATTGACCGAAAACTGCAAGCTTTATTTTGTACTGACATAAACATCGATTTTTACAGGTTTTTTCAACTAAAACTTATTTTACAGATTTTTAAAACGGATTCTGTTTAATCCATACTTTCAGCAATGATCCGGTCCTGACAAAACCTGGATTAGCGAAGCTCAACTTACCTTTAGTTTATACATTATTAGGAGTTATTAATCTAATTTAAAACAATATAATTTTGTATTTTTTTCCAGTGTTTAGAGAAGTGTGATGGAATCGTAGTGATGAAGGATGGATCAGTTGTTGAACGAGGGACACACAGTGAACTAATGAATGCTAAAGGAGAGTATAGATCTATTGTAGATCTTTGGACCAGTTCAAAATTGAACTCAACAATGTAATAACAATATACCTTTTGTGAAATTTATTTATATATTTTTTTAAGGAAGTTTTAAATAGTTTGTAAGTTTATAATTAATCTCAGATTCTGTATGGCTTTTTTACTTTAAAGTGTTAGCTTGTTTCCTTTTCTGTAGGAATACTTATTTCAAAAGCACTAAAACTCTTTTTATCTTTATTGTATATTATCAAAATAATCCATTTGGTTGATATCACTTGCATTTTGCACAGAAAATGAGATAAAACTATACTAAATTATTTTGAAAAAAAAATGGACTTGATATTCGAGGATTAGCCTTTAAGAAGCGCACAAATTTGTTGATTTAACATTTAGTTACTAACTCGTAGTTTTGCTTCTGCCTTTTAGATAATTCTTATAAATTTTCAATACTTTTTTTTATAAACTAAACTATGTTGCAATTATCTTGGTCCATAGGCTTCTGCGGGTAGATTCGTCATAAACTGCTTGGGTTTCCAGTGAAATCCACGTCACAAAGGGGTTGAAATCCGATATTTCGCTTCCACTACTGGAAGTCAACACCACGATGCACCACACCCCTGAAGATGCTTCCAGTAGTGGAAGCGAAACGTCGGACTTCATCCCCTTTAAGACGCGGATTCCACCAGAAAACCAAGCTGTTTATTACGAGTCTACCCGCGGAAGCCTACGCACCAAGTTAAAGGCTAAAAAGTATAAAATAATATTATAACATTAATAGCTATCAACGGTTCTTGATATCGCCCTATATAGTATGCCTAAATTAATGTGAAATGATTATCCTTAGTTGCTCGTGCACAGGTTGTTTCCAGGGAAGTGAGCCCCGCTATATCCGTGTAGTAATTTTGATTTTATTTTAATTCAGTTGAAAGTCGCATTGGTGACAGAGCAGTCTGTTTTACAGGCATGTTTTTATTTAGTGATTGTGTTTTGTGTGCACTTATTACCTAAGATTATCATAAAATGACAATATCAATTGACCGAAAACTGCAAGCTTTATTTTGTACTGACATAAACATCGATTTTTACAGGTTTTCTCAACTANGTTTATATTAATTCAAATTGCTTCCTATTGTTGATATAGTAAATCTAATTTTGTTATAGGGAAGAGCCTTGTACACCAATAGATGAACCTCTTGAATGTAAAAAAGACATGTCAAATGGAGTAAAAGCAACTTTACCTCGAGGTAATCTCATTTTAATTTGTGTTAATAACATCATTAGAACATAAAACTATAGTTATAGAAGATATAGTTAGAATATAAAATTGTAATTTAGGAATGCTAAATACATGGGATCTCCGTAGTTTTCAAATGCTATCTGTACCTTTGACTGGTGTTCCTGGTAAAAGCTGAGAGGGTACCCTGTAAGTAAGTTGGGGTACTGCGTACTTGACTAATTATAAAGGGCACTGGAAATGAAGGATAGTGAATAGAGAAGTTAGTGTAACCTTCAGAGAGAGTCTAGGCTCTGCATCTGTTGAATCTTAAGCCCCCCATCGACGACCCAACATGTTGGGTGTTCACCATCCACGACCCAACATGTAGGAAATTGGGTTAGAGTTGGAGGGTGCTGTCGAGCCCAACGCCCAACCCAACAAATCAGTCAAACATGTGGCACCCATCCACGATCGAACATGTTGGGCGAGCCGCTCAAACCCAACATGTTAGGTCGTCGATGGGGGGGCTTTATAGGAGGGAACACCTCCCTCAGTACACCTGTAACTAGCTTGCAAAGCTAGATGCCAAGTCAAATGTTCTGGGATCAGAAAAAACAGACCGTTTCAGGATTCTGATAATGGCTGATAGACTGAACACCCTGTTTTTTTTCTTTCTTGTATTTTTAAAAGCCTCTGCTTTAATTTTAAGTTGAGGGAAACAATTACAGATTGGTTTTATTACATAGTTCGTCTTTTTACTTGAATAGAAAAACACTGCTTTTTGTTGACCTATACATTGACCGAATTTCCAGATGTTTATTTCTTATCATATAATAGATGAATATTATTTTATTATTATTATTAGGCATTTGTATCTTCTTCATTTGAACTATTGATTGACATATTGCCAAAACTAGTTTTAATAATGCAAATTATGTGAACAGAGGTCACCGAAATTATTATTGAGGTCACCGACCTGGTGTTGAGGTGTATGGACCAAGTTCTATTTTAATTGGTTGCTATGAGGTTGTTCTTGTGACTATTTTGAAACAGGTTTGAAAGTCGCAATGCAAATCAGTCGACCCGAGTGGAGGGCCTTAGGGCAAACATTGTAAAAGATGGTTTTAACTTTTTTGAGATATTTTATAAATCCTAATGTTTTGTTGTCTAAAATCTTACTTATGTACTACAATTATGTAGTACATTTTATGGGAAAATCTCTATTTTGTAATATTGTTGTAGGTAATGGAGTAGGTAAGATACTGATAAGTGAAGAGAAAAGACAGACAGGTGCCTTAAGGACCCATACTTTGATCAGCTACATGTCTGCCTGTGGTGGTGCCTGTATTTCATTATTTGTAGTTCTTCTTATGCTCTTTAATATTGGGTCTACAGCTTTCAGCAACTGGTGGCTAGCTCTCTGGCTTAAAGCTGGAAATGTAACTATACTTTTTATTTATTTGTTTTTCTTATGGTCACTCAGAATGCTCTCAATCTAATTATTGATTATTTATTTCAGGGTTCGGCGACTCTTTATTCTGCTGATGCTAGGGCACAAGTTACAACCGAGCATAATTTTGTGGTGAACGATCTTGAATCATCAAGTGAAAATGATTTGTCTTCTATTACTAACATAGATATGACCACTGATGCTGCGGTGACAGAAAGTGCAACTTTAATCATGGAAACAGTTACATCCATGGTGGAAAGCACCAAATCTTTTCTTGACGACGGGATATCTTCGATGTCCGCAAGCATCTCTCCTCAGCTAGATAATGGAACACTGCTAGAAGCCATTTCAGAAGATCCAGGTGTTGTTGCACCCTTGGTATCTGTAGATCACAGTAGTGGAGACTTCTCTATGTTCTATACAGTGTATGCCTGCAGTATTGCTATAATTTTATTTTCAAACGTTCTTCGTGGCTTCATCATGACTAATGTAATTATATTCTTTTAAGAAGTTTAGTAATTTGAGAATATTTTTTGGTAAAGTCAATAGTTAAAAAAAACCAACATATTTTTTTCTTATAGTATTCAGCATAATTGGGATGTTGGGATTAATATAAGTCAGTTGACTTAAGAAATTACGACTTTCATTTATACAGAATGTAACCAATATATATAACATACGTGAGGTGGGAAAACAATACTACAACACTTCTTTAGATGGTTACTCCCCTTATAAAAACAAAGTGTGTTATTCCATTGTCCCCAAGTACATTGGACTAAACATCCCTTTGTCTTAATTGTTATTTAGTCAATGTCATTTATATTTGAAAAAATCTTATGGGAATAACAATCTAAATAAGCACCAATACTACTTAAACTCTAACGTGAGGATAAACCTCTTAGATCACCAACAAAATATTTTGATACCCTTAAGGACTCACATGGCATAAACGATAAACTAGCATTGGTGCAAGAAAATCAATTTAATTTGCAAAAAACAGTGGACATTTTGATAACTTGAAATTCAAGGGAATATGTTTTTAATTTGAGTTATCAAGGCTGGATTATTAGCGTACTCAGTTAGCAAGAGTATGTAATTGTTTTAACCAATTTTATTTAGATAAATAAAAGTGGGTAAATGTAACCAATATAATATAACATTTACATGAGCAGCAAAATTGTTTAATGTTAATGTTAATGTTTAATTGTTTAATAATTGTAGTGTTGTTTATTATCTAGGAATTATATATTAAATTTTGATTTCAGGTATCTCTAAAAGCTGCCAGAGTGATTCATAACAAACTATTTAAGAAAATTCTCTATGCTCCTATTCTTTTCTTTGAAACAACTCCCATTGGAAGGATTCAGAATTTATTTTCTAAGGATACTGAAGACAGTTAGTATCCTTGTTTTCCTGATAAACATATAATGAATTTAGTTTTTGACTATTTAGGCCTACAAATAAAATAAAATCTTTACTACAGTCGACTCTCGATAACTCAAACTTCACGGGTAAATAGAAAAATTCGAGTTGTCGAGTTTTTCGACTAATTGAGGTTCGAGATATTGAGGTCTAAAATAACCAACTTCGAGATATAGAGTTTCCTACTCTAGTAATAAATCAGTACCAAGAAATCAGGGTATTAAACATAATCTATATATACATATTTTGCCCTCTTCACTGAGCTGGCTAATCTACTTGCTGCATCATCATTACTTATCCAGAATTTTTAGGATAGTTGATAAAGTATTTGGTGACATGCCGAATTCTCAAATGAAGGGGAAGCAATGATATGCGATTTTACTGTATGACTATGACATGAGAACTCTACTACTCTACTACAGTCTATAAGATTAGAGTTGGCACAATCAAAAGGCGGGAAAATTTTTAGGGAAACGATTCTATTGGTCCCCCATGTTGAATGCAACTTCAGAAAAAAAATGCTCTACTCTACCCCTGTTCCACAAAAAAAAATATAACATGGCAACACTGATTTTCCTTTTTATAACCTCAAAACTACCTCCACGTTTGTTGTTTCCCGCCTTCGATTGTGCCAACTCTAATCTTACAGACTGTAGTGTATGGTATTGCCAATTTTCAGTCAACTGCTCATGTAGGCACCTGTGAACGTCGAGTTATAGAGGGGATGGAATCAAAACTTCGACTTATAGAGGTTACCCACGGCTCCAAAAAACTAAATAAATTTGTCTAATCAAGGTTTTGATTTTGAAATATTCGACTTATAGAGGTAATAATTAAGGCAAACACTATAGGGAAATGAAGGAGATTTGAAAAAAATCGAGTTATCGAGGATTTCGAGTTATTGAGGTTCGAATTATCGAGAGTCGTCTGTATTTTCAATCCTTCTATTGTTTATTCTGAACAAAAGATTAAAAGTTTGTTTATTTTATTTTGGGATCATTTAACGTAGATTTTTGTGATAAAACTACTCAATTTTTAATATCTTATAAAGGGGAATTGTCTCTATTTATTTATTTATTTTTATTATTAGTGAAGTAACTAAAATTCAATAAAGTACCACTACTTTGTGAAGAGGTACCCTCTCAAATGATGCAGTAAATAACTTAACAACCTTCAAGTTTTAGGAGTTAATTCCAAACTCATGAACATGTTTAGTAGCAGTCTTATATAGCCCAAGACTCCCTGGACCTCAAAATGAGTAAATCCATCTTAAATCTCAAATCAAATTTTCATTTTTCAAAGTAAAAAAATAAACTGAAATAAATATATAAAACAACAATGAATTTAAAATAACCTTGTGACAGGAATGAAAATAGTAATTTGAAGAAGGTGGAATCATAATACATATTCTTAGATAATAATTCATTACATATTTTATTACTTAAATGTACGTAGCTTACTTTAACAGCTCTTCTATTTGGTTGTATGCTTTTAGTTGAGACAAGATTGCCACAGCAACTGGAGTTGTTTTTGAATCACTCATGGCAGATTGTCTTCTCCCTGTTCTTCATTAGCTTGGTCTTCCCTTGGTTCATCATTCCACTTGTCTGTATCTCTATTGTCTATTATTTCATCGGAAAAATTTTCAGGTAATTTTAGATTTTAAGTTTCTTTTAGTTTTAGATTAATTAGAAGGAATTTAATGGTGTAGAGTGTGAAAACAATTTCTTTTTTAAAAGAAAAAAAAAAAAAAGAAGAACTGGTTATTTATAACTACAGTCTATAAGATTAGAGTTGGCACAATCAAAAGGCGGGAAAATTTTGAGGGAAACGATTTTAGTGGTCCCTCATGTTGAATACAACTTCAGAAAAAAATGCTCTACTCTAACCCTGTTCCACAAAAAAAATATAACAAGGCAACACCGATTTTCCCTCTTTATAACCCCAAAACTACCTCCACGTTTGTTGTTTCCCCCCTTCGATTGTGCTAACTCTAATCTTATAGACTGTAGGTAGCAAAATAGAATTTAACTGATGAGTGATTAAGTTAGCCTCTGAGCCAGAGGTGAGGACAGGCTATGAAAGTTAACTACAGAGGCAAAGTCAACAGCAATGAAAAGCAAAGACTGAGCAAAGTCAGCAGGCAATGAATACACAAGTCAGAAATGTTTCTATTGCTGCCTTGTTGCATACAATATTTTATCTACAGTTGGCAAAAATATGAAATTGCTAAAATACATACTTAATTATATGGAATAAGATATTATATTTATAAGATAATAACTAAAATCAATTGTTTACCTCTATAAAAAAAGAAATAAAAAGTTTTGGTAAAATACCAATAACTGGCTCTAAAGCAACAATGAATTAAAAACAAAATACTAAACACATATAAAACAAAACTTCTAAATTATAACTAATAAAACAATATAAACTTTTTTTTATTAATGAATTACTAAATTATTGAAGATATCTTGTAAATATTATAATAAATTAAGAATAGTATAAGTAATTAGGATAAATATCAAGAAAAGCAGCTGGTCTAATCAAGAATGATTTGCATAATAATTGCATGTTTGCATGAAGCTGCAGTTACTCAGATTTTCTTTTTTTTAATTAAAGATCTACAAATCATTGATAACTTATTAAACAGGATT
>KZ653559.1:39971-65244 GCA_001010745.2 Gerris buenoi | reverse complement strand
CCCTGCAGTAAGCGGCTCCCAGGTCTGCCATGCAGTAAGCGGCTACCAGGTCTACCCTGCAGTAAGCGGCTCCCAGGTCTGCCATGCAGTATGCGGCTCCCAGGTCTGCCATGCAGTAAGCGGCTACCAGGTCTGCCCTGCAGTAAGTGGCTCCCAGGTCTGCCCTGCAGTAAGTGGCTACCAGGTCTGCCCTGTAAGTGGCTCTCGGGTCTGCCCTGCAGTAATCGGCTACCAGGTCTGCCATGCAGTAAGCGGCTCCCAGGTCTGCCATGCAGTAAACGGCTACCAGGTCTGCCCTGCAGTAAGTGGCTCCCAGGTCTGCCCTGCAGTAAGTGGCTACCAGGTCTGCCCTGTAAGCGGCTCTCGGGTCTGCCCTGCAGTAAGCGGCTCCCAGGTCTTCCTCAAATCCCAGGAGGATGGCAACACACACCAACAGTAACATAGGTTATGTGATGGACAAAACAGATGGAAGTAAACAGAAAAATAAAATTATCCGTATTTGATATAGTGCAGATTACCGTTAAATCTCACAGGCCTTATCTCTTCCCTAGTCTGTGCTTATCTTTGTTTACATCATTTATCTAATAAAGCCTTATATTATTATTATTTAAATCCTCCTACTCGATTGCAGTTTTATCTTTATTTACAGAATCCATTTGTTTTTGTTTTGATTTTGATTTGGTGGAATTCTTTCTTTATAATCTCTTTAATTTTTAGGATATTTCCTTTTTAGGTTTTTGGAGATTGATTGGTCGTACAATTTTGAAACTACTTTTATTCAATCCGTCTTTCCATCCTCTTTCATTTGAATGGTCGTTTGCCATATTTATTGAAATAATAATAATAACAATAATAATAATAATAATAATTAGATAAAATAAAATAAATATTTTTTTACCAGCTGATTCAACTTAAATCTTTCATTGATTTTAATTTAAACATATTTCACCAAAAATGGCAAGCAATGAAATTAAGCTAAGAGTGCTTGAGAAGAAAATAGAAGACCTTTTTCTTCGCTTACAAACTACTTATGATATAACAACTGCCAAAACTTTTGTTAATGATAAAATAGCAAAAGAAAATTTTATTATTAGATGCCAGAGTTTAGAAGACACTAAATGTTTATTTTCCCAAACACTCGACTTAATAAATGAGTTGAAGTTGACCATAAACCAGGATGCTTCACCTGATTTCCAATCTTTAAATAGCTTTGACGAGATGTACTGCCACATTTCAATTTGGAAAGAACGCATTCAAGTCCAAGTCAGTAATCCCAGTGCTAGTAAGACTAAAGAAACAAGTGGGGATGCAAGTATAGTGCCTAAAATTAAATTACCTCCACTTCAGTTACCTATTTTTTCTGGTAAACCTAGTGAATGGAATATTTTCTATCAGACTTTTAAATCATCAATATGTAACAATCAATTACTCACAGATGCCGATAGAATTCGGTACTTAACAGGATGCGTAACTGGCAAAGCTCTTACTATGATTAGTGGTATTCCTCCACTTGCCGAAAACTTTACGGCTATTTGGAGTATGCTAGTAGATCGCTATCAAGATCCTAGGGCACTTGCTACTTCATATCTTTCAGAGATGCTTGATTTTAAGACTTCTACTAAGGAATCTTCTTCTGCTTTTGCCTTAGATGAATTTTTACAAACCTTTGTTGCCTCCGCTGAAGCCCTGAAGTCACTTAAGGTCACTACTGACTTCATTTTAGTCCATTTAGCCCTGAACAAGCTTCCTGTTGACACTGTAAAACAATTTGAACTCAGTTTAAAATTAGTAGGTAGCTCTGAAACAATGTCAATTGATGACAGTGGTCCTTCATCTGATCAGAAACATAGATTTCCATCTTTTTTAAATTTAACGTCCTTCATGCAAAGATGCTAGCTCGAACCAAACCTAACTCTTCTTTGACCACTAACTTTAATCCCCGCCAATCACACTCATTTGTTACAGATAAAGTTGCCAACTCATTTAAATGTCCAATTTGTAATAAAAGTCCGCACGCTGTATATTTTTGTGCAGACTTTAGAAAACTTTCTTCTACTGAGGGGTATACCGTAGCTAAAAATAAATCACTCTGTCTAAATTGTTTATCTAATCGACACCATACTAACTCTTGTAAATCAAAAAGCACATGTTCCCAGTGTAATGCTACCCACCATTCATCGTTTAATGGTTGTAATAATTTAAAAGGGACTTTCCGTGGAGGATCAATTTTAGGCATGACAGACCGATCAATGGAAATATTACACTTGTGAGGGAGACAACCTAAACCTGTAAAAATATTTTCATATTTGGTAATTAATTGATTAATAGTTACATTAGTGACATTACAATCAATGTGATTAATCTTTTTTATAATGCCATTCTAGAACAAGTATCAAGACCTAATATTGAGGCACATGATATACTTGTAATTATAAAATCAATATTTTTATGTTTACTTTGACCACCTTGTGTATAGGAACAATGAATAGAGTAAGAACCTAGAATAGGAATAGTATTGCCAGTTATTGATGATGCTTTAAGAGGACAAGGGTTTAAATGGAATTTTGGAAAAAGAGAATTTAAAGTTGATATGGACATAACATTAGCTTGGCTACCAGTATCAATCATACACTGTACATGTTTATTGTTAATTATCAAAGATACATACCAACTAGAGTTAGTAGTATTTCCTGAGGAAGTGATACAACCAATAAATAAATGTTTGTCATTATTTTCAGTTAATGGTACTTGTTGAACATCCAAGCTTCTTACATACGAGGAAGAGACAGAAGATCTACAATATTTGGCATAATGGTTAGGTTTAGAGCACTTTCTACAAATATATCCCATGGCTGGACATTTGTTTCTGTGCTTCTGACCGCATCTGCTGCGTATGATGTTTGTAGGACCAGATGAAGGCGACCTGTGACGTTGAGAATCCTGAGAGTGTGTTCTATTTTTAATAAAATTTCTTGATCTTGGCGTTTGGGTATTATAGTTTGAGTGACTGTTAGAAGTGGACCTGACTGCATTAATATGGGTGTGAGTTTGTAATAGAGCTGCATGAGCCTGGGAACGAATCATGCCTTTGGCCAATTCAACTGCCGTCTCTAAGGTAAGGTCTCGCTCAATTAAAAGTCGTTGTTGAACTAGTTTGTATTGTTCGAGCATATTCGAAACAAACATGGTCTAGAACAAGACGATCTTAAAGATCTCCAAATTTACACGACAGAGAAAGATTTCTCAGAGATGTAACAAATTCGTCAAGAGTTTCATCAGACTTTTGCTTCCTAGTGAAGAAGTTATGGCTTTCCACAATCAAATTAGGTTTCGATGTAAATTGATGATTAAACTTCTCTATTATTGCATCATATTTAATAGTATCAATATTTATTTCCCACGAATCGACCACATCACGTCCCTTTTCCCCGATTACTGATAAAAGAAGCACTACTTTGCGGGCGTCAGACTCTTGCTCAAGATCACACGTAAATATATTGTAAAATTTTGCAGCCATTTTTTCCAATTCGCATTTCCATAAACATCAACTGTTAAGGGATTAATATTATGTTGAAAAATGTGAGACTTGCCTGTGGATATAGTTCTTGGCGAAGGTATTGGAGTGGTAGTTGAGCGTTGTTCATCGTGTTTAGTAGAATCAGATTTCTTGACATCGGGAACAGANAGTTTGAGTGACTGTTAAAATTTCTTGATCTTTGAGTTTGGGTATTATAGTTTGAGTGCCTGTTAGAAGTGGACCTGACTGCATTAATATGGGTGTGAGTTTGTAACAGAGCTGCATGAGCCTGGGAACGAATCATGCCTTTGGCCAATTCAACTGTCCGTCAACCGTCTCTAAGGTAAGGTCTCGCTCAATTAAAAGTCGTTGTTGAACTAGTTTGTATTCGTGCATATTCGAAACAAACATGTCAAGAACAAGACGATCTTGAAGATCTCCAAATTTACACGACAGAGTAAGATTTCTCAGAGATGTAAGTGGTGGTTAGAGGTGGTTAAATTCGTTAAGAGTTTCATCAGACTTTTGCTTCCTAGTGAAGAAGTTATGGCTTTCCACAATCAAATTAGGTTTCGATGTAAATTGATGATTAAACTTCTCTATTATTGCATCATATTTAATAGTATCAATATTTATTTCCCACGAATCGACCACATCACGTCCCTTTTCCCTGATTACTGATAAAAGAAGCGCTACTTTGCGGGCGTCAGACTCTTGCTCAAGATTATCCGCACGTAAATATATTGTAAAATTTTGCAGCCATTTTTTCCAATTCGCATTTTGATCAACATCTACTGTTAAGGGATTAATATTATGTTGAAAAATTTGAGATTTTCCTGTGGATATAGTTCTTGGCGACGGTATTGGAGTGGTAGTTGAGCGTTGTTCATCGTGTTTAGTAGAATCAGATTTCTTGACATCGGGAACAGACATTGTAACTTAATATGTTACAAATATTGACTTTAAAGACTATTAGAATACTTTAAAATTAAAATTCACATCTGACACCATGTATCTTTAAGGTTTTAACAATAATAATAAGACAAGATCAAGTTAACCAAAAGCGTGTAATGGAGATAAGAAAAGTATCTGGAGTAACCTTTATAAAACACAGAAGGTTACACCAGGGCTTTATTACAATAGTACCCAACAGACCCTTTTAAAGATTTTCTTTGGAAACTAAAGTACAGAACTATTTTTGTCGTAGGGTTAACGTATTCCGAAATATATGGTTTTTTTTGTACCTTTTGGCTGCCATTTTGTAAGGTTCCGAACGCCCAATCGAGCTAGACTTTTGAGCTGTTATTTCTGATGCCAAAACGAGGGTGTATACCAAAATTTAGCTTGGTGGGATTTATTCCGAAGTGAAAACCTAAAGTGACTGGGCTACTACAAAACGTAAGAATGATGTCGGGTAGCTGTGGCGGGCAGCAAAAAAATCGTAACTTGAGCTGTATGTTATTGCATGTTGTTAATAATCACCCGACAATAGAATTAATTGATCACGTGTTTTTGAACCTGGGCATAGCCACATGGAATGTAATTCGGCCCAATCAAAAATTGAATCAAAATCAAAGAATGTCCCGTTATACACTCCAGAAGACTGGATTCAAATAATCAGATNGAGATTTTCCTGTGGATATAGTTCTTGGCGACGGTATTGGAGTGGTAGTTGAGCGTTGTTCATCGTGTTTAGTAGAATCAGATTTCTTGACATCGGGAACAGACATTATAACTTAACATGTTACAAATATTGACTTTAAAGACCATTAGAATACTTTAAAATTAAAATTCACATCTGACACCATGTAACTTTAAGGTTTTAACAGTAATAATAGACAAGATCAAGTTAACCAAAAGCGTGTAATGGAGATGAGAAAAGTATCTGGAGTAACCTTTATGAAACAGAGAAGGTTACACCAGGACTTTATTACAACACTACCCAACAGACCCTTTTAAAGATTTTCTTTGGAAACTAAAGTACAGAACTATTTTTGTCGTAGGGTTAACGTATTCCGAAATATATGGTTTTTTTTGTACCTTTTGGCTGCCATTTTGTAAGGTTCCGAACGCCCAATCGAGCTAGACTTTTTAGTCTGTTATTTCTGATGCCAAAACGAGGGTGTATACCAAAATTTAGCTTGGTGGGATTTATTCCGAAGTGAAAACCTAAAGTGACTGGGCTACTACAAAACGTAAGAATGATGTCGGGTAGCTGTGGCGGGCAGCAAAAAAATCGTAACTTGAGCTGTATGTTATTGCATGTTGTTAATAATCACCCGACAATAGAATTAATTGATCACGTGTTTTTGAACCTGGGCATAGCCACATGGAATGTAATTCGGCCCAATCAAAAATTGAATCAAAATCAAAGAATGTCCCGTTATACACTCCAGAAGACTGGATTCAAATAATCAGATTGGCGAGGAAAAATCCAAAACCATTTAATGTAATTCCTCTAACTCACTCAGAATTTATGGATTTTAATGAGAACAACAAACCTTTTAGGCATGTTACACAAGATATCCATCGTTGCCGGGTTCAGGATGCAGTTCAAATTAAATATAGGAAAGGAGTAGAGAATAAAATATTCATTAAATTAAACTATGAAGACAAAAATTTTGAAACTTTTCAATTAGGTAACAAAAAGGTTGTCGGATGATGTCAAAATCGAACCAGTAGTTGCTTATAGGAAAAAACTTCCTATTTCCGTTGCAAAAAAAACACCGATTAAATTAAACTCAGTAATGATGGAACGATTCCAAAAGCATTTAAAAGTTTTTATCAAAATTTGGAAGATAATGCAACATTAACTGATAATTTACCCGAATCAGATATTTCAAAAAATTTAAAGCGAATAAAAATTTGTTTAATTATAACTTAAAATTGTTTGATTAATTATAACTTTCATGAATGTTTATTTCATATTTATTTTTCTGTTAACATTTATTTAACGTTAAATCTACCAAATTAAAAAAATAAAAATAAAAAACATACATATTTTTATCAAGTAATGATAATGGTGTAATAATATAACTATAGATTTTTGTTCAATAATAAAAGTATTGTATTTTAATTATAAGCTTTATCCTCTAATTGTTATACTTTGGTGTAAATAAATTGTTTTCAAATAATGATAAGCCATTTTTTACTTAAGCAAAATCTTACCTTGTTCAAAAATCAGACTAACCGTATTTTCCGGTATTTTTAACTCTCTGTACAAGCTAAAATATCGGAGAAAGAAAAAGGTAAAAATAAAAATCTTAATATTTTTGTCGTAGAATCCAAATTTGAAGTCAAATTACTAACCCAAGTTTTGCTACAGATTTCATCAACTCTCTGAGATTTAAGTTTAATAGAATAGTGTGTTAGTAACACAATAATTCATTTTCAAGTTATAAATATAAATCAGTCTATACAAATTGTTAAATATAATTGGTTTTATTTAAATTAATGCTACATAATTAGAACTAATACTAAAATCACGAGTTGGTTTACTTAAAAAGCTATTACGAATTTTTGTGACCCAAATTTTAATCAATAAAAAAGTAGAAATAAATTACCTAGCCTTACTGAGTCAGTTCATAAGATTACAGTTCGTAATGTAAAAGGTTTACCAATGGCCAAAAGGAACAATCATGAAACTTGAAGCAAAAGGGAAAATTGTAATAAATTTTGATTTTTTACAATGGTAAAGGAGCGAATACGAATTTTCAGTTAAACCGGAAGTAAATAAGACTGGATAGACATACTGAATGCAAGAAGATACAAAAATAGCTAAAATATCAAAATTTCANACAAAACAATTGTCAACTATAAAAACATATAGACATTAATAGATGGCCTTAAACTTCAACACCTGAGTCCTGTCACAGTTTTAGCTAAAATGATAGTTCGTGATATATGGGAACTCCATCTCGATTGGGATGACCATCTTGACGATACTCATTCGGTCTATAAACGTTGGTGCCAGTTTATAGATCAATTACCCTCTCTTGAAGCCATTAGAATACCCCGCCATGTCTTTGTCAATTCAGGTTCTGCTTCTGAATTAATAGGATTCTGTGATGCATCAGCTCATGCGTTTGGGGCTGTCGTGTATATTCGTTCTAGCTGTGGTTCACCTGATCGTATTGCTCTTCTCCCTGCAAAAACACGACTAGCTCCACGGAAAACCGCTATTACTATACCACGTTTTAGAATTATGTTCTGCAGAATTGTTAGCACAACTTATCTCTTTCTCGACTAACACCTATTGTGACCGTTATCAATTTAAGAGGATTATACTATTTTCTGATTCTTCAGATGTCCTTCATTGGATCCCATCTTTGCCTAAAAAATAGAATGTTTTTGTATCACACAGAATTACCCGTATTCAGGAACTCGTGCCCCAAGCTAAATGGAGTCATGTTCGTGGAATAGAAAATCCCGCTGACTGTTTTAGTCGAGGATCACTACCAAAACAATCTGTCTAATCACCCTCTTTGGCTGACTGGTCCCTCTTGGTTGCAGGATAGTGAGAGTAACTGGCCTATAAGCCTGTGGTCTCCACCAATTGAAGATCTTGCTCGGGAAGAAAAAAGGCCAATTCCGTTAGTCAACATAGCCGCCACAGACAGTTCTGGAATCCGCATATTTATTGACAAAATGTCTGACTACTATAAAATGTTACGAATTACAGCCTACCTTTTACGTTGGAAAACATTTGTGCATGGACATGGACTCTCAAGGTCATTTCTTTCTTCTGAAGAGATTTCATTTCATTAGCGGAAAGGTCTCTTATTTTGTATATTCAAAAGGAACATTTCCCAGACCTTTCCACTCACCTCATTAAGAATGAACCTATACCAAACCATTTTCGAAAGGTTCACCCCTTCATCGAAGACAATATTATCCGTGTTGGTGGCCGCCTAATGAATAGTGAGCTAAATTACTCCCAAAAACACCCTATTTTACTTCCTAAGTCCGATCATTTTGTGGATCTTTTAATTCAGAGTTACCATCACTCCAACTTTCATGCTGGTCCCAATTTAGTTCTTTCACTCATTAGACAGCGATATTGGATCTTGTGTGGTAGAGGTTGAGTGCGGGCCCTCATTCAGAAATGTAATCTGTGCTTCAGGTATAAACCAAAACCAACTTTTCCCCTTATGGGAGACTTACCACCAGCTAGGGTCAACCAGTGCAAGCCATTTTTACACTCTAGTGTCGATTATGCCGGTCCTTTTCTTATTACATTAACTAGAAGAAGAGGTGTAAAAACTCAGAAGACTTATCTTTGCCTATTTGTCTGGACTACAAAAGCGCTCCACTTGCAGTTAGCTTCAGACCTCTCGACAACTACCTTTCTAAATGCTTTAAAAGCTTTCTATCTCGTCGAGGTCCTATACATACCTTATATAGTGATTGTGGGACAAATTTTATTGGGGCTCGTTCATACCTCAATGAACTTCATTATCTTCTTGATTCAGACACTTACCAGAAAGAATTTTCCTCTAACCTCGCTACCAACCGCATCCATTGGAGGCTGAATCCTCCATCCACTCCTCATTTTGGAGGTTTATGGGAAACAAATGTAAAATCTGTAAAAACCCATTTGCACAAAGTAGTGGGCCAACAGATTTTATCTTACGAAGAATTCAACACCATTCTCGTACAAATTGAAGCTCTGCTGAATTCACGCCCCTTATGTGTTTTAAGTTCTGATCCTAGTGAGCCTAGTTCTTTAACACCAGCCCACTTTCTGGCTCAAATGCCGCTTGACAGTTTGCCAGCCTCGAATGTTTTGGACATTACCTATGAACCGGCTTACTCGTTATCAGTTGTTGGATCAGTTGCTTCAAGATTTCTGGAAACGTTGGCATATAGAATATCTCCACAACTTACAAACCCGTGAGAAGTGGAACACTGATTCGAATCCCATCTCTGTAGGCACCATTGTACTTGTTATGAAAGACAATTGTCCACCATTGTCGTGGTCGATTGGCATAGTCGAGTCAGTATTTCCTGGAGCTGATGGACGAATTCGTGTTGCTTCTGTAAGAGTGAAAGGTTCCTCTTACAAACGTCCTGTCGTGAAATTGTGTCCACTGCCTAGTCAATAATTTTCTGACTCTTGGCAGATAGTTTATTCTTTGCCTTTTTTCATTAAGTGCATTTTCTTTTTTTTACTTGGGGTCTATAATTTTTCCTTCTTTTCATTTCCAGTTCGGAATTTTCTCCATTTGTTCCTTTAAGAACTTTTCTTTTGACATTTACTCTGCATTCTTTTCCTTTTTTCTTTTACTCAGGAACGGTGTTCCAGCGGGCGGAGTATGGTGAAGACCTTTGTCTTGTTCTTATTCTTATCTTGTTTTTATTCTTATCTTTAATTTGTAAGTAGATACATTCAGTTAGACGTTGTCGCTCGCAGACTCAACTTCACTTTATTCCGCTCTTAGTGTTGCTCTACCCTTCACCTAAGTTACCGTGCGTGTCCCAATTTTCCTTGTCTCCTTTCCCTCCCCTCTTCATCCTCACTCCATCCTTACCACGCTTCTTTTCTTCTGCTGCCTCAAATATAAGGTATTCATTTTTATTTCTCTGAACTACTCCAGAACCCTACTACAGTCCATTACTACCAATTTCCAACACGCTTATTTCAATATATTAAGTATATTATTATGATACTGCGTACTTAATCCAAGAAAAAATTCTAACTTCATCTATTTAATGAGACAAACAACTTTTTAAAATATTTTTTTTAGTAAAACGAACACTGACACTCTTATGAAGTAATTAAGATCGCTAAATTTATTAAAGTGGGTCTAAACGTTTAAACAAAGAAAACATTGTTTTTACCGATATCTTCCGTTTTAACGAATAGCGATTTTAATAAAATTTCTTACGCATTGGCTAAAGTACAATTGAAATAGACATGTAAAATTTATACCTGATACAAGCAGAAGCTTTAGAGTAGGGAAGAGATGTATTTTATAATATGTCGTACCTCACAACGAAGAGGGTTACATCTCAATTTTTTGGGGTTTGGAGATAAGTACGCTATCAGATAGAGAAAAACGAGCTGTATAGGCTCATTCTGACCGTTATATCGAACGTTTAAATTTTACTCGCCAGGAGGTNTGTCGTTGGAAAGCTTTTTCAGAGCACAGTAATTCTTGTTACGTACACTTATGTCATATTTTAATTTTATTTTTTCATAGAAGAGGTGGGTATAATCGTCAGACACGTAAAAGTTACAGACAGGTACCATATTTTTTTCGTAAAAAGCTCTTTTACTCTCGCTTCAATAAACCCCCGTACTGTCCAAATGATCCACCTTGACCACAGGGTGAAAAATGTACTTCTAAGAGAAACAGAGAATCTTGGAGTTACAGCAATTTTTTCGTTTAGCTAAAAAAGTGTTGCATTTTTTCCGATATCTCACCCACAATGGGCAAGGTGCACCGGTGTTTGAATTGAGGCACTGACTTTGATTGAACAATTAAATGGTTGTAAGAACTCCTCTGTTTTTCTTTTTCGGTATGAGTTTATCTAAAACATAGGTTTGTATAGGCTTTGGAGAACGCTATCTAAGCTATTGCAGCGTTTTTCTTGCTGTAACAAGAAGATAGAGAATTTGATAATGTATTCCCTAGTAAGTTAAATGCACAGCAATTTTTTGAATCCAGAAATATAAAGCGGATATAAACGTGTTCGTAGTCGTAGGTTTTCTGAAAATTTTAAATGAAAGCATTTTTTCTTTCCGGGTTACAGATAGATCCATAGAATTGAATGTCTTGAAAATGTTAACTTTATAGGTAAATGTAATCTTTGGTTAACAATTGTTGAGGCGAGAGGAAATTATGAAGTTCGTCCCTAGACCCTAACAGGGGGCAGAATACATCATCTATAGTCTAAAGTCTAAACTTTTTTTTTGCCCATAAGTTTATAATATAATTGATAAACTGGTAATGAACGTCGTATAAGAACTCTACCGAAATCGTGCATGAAAACTTCAGCACATGAAGGGACAAAGGGAGAACCCATGGCTAACCCATGAAACCCTTCTGATGCGATATTTTTCTTTTTTTCTTCTTACTGAAAATGTTTCTTGTTTGGAAACCAATTGTTGACATAAGAGGAAATTATGAAGTTCGTCCCTGCAGTAGGCAGAATACATTATCTATAGTTTAATGTCTACATGTTTTTTCCCATTCGTGTATAATATAATTGATAAACTGGTAATGAACAAACTCTACTGAAATCGTGCATGAAAACTTCCGCACAATTAGGGGCAATAGGAGAATCCATGGCTAACCCAAGGGACCCTTCTGATGCTATATTCATTTTTTCTTCGAACTGAAAACTTATCTTTTAACTGAAAGCAGTTTTGGCTAAGTAAAAGATCTAAAGGATTCATAATATTCAGCGAGTATGATTTTTTTTGTAACGTTCTTTGTTTTAGATATGTTTTGTTAGTTTCATCGACGTAAAAAGACAAGTTAAGACGTCTGCAACATTAAATGACACTAATATAGCTTGTGGGGGAAAACGATGATCTTTATATTAGTTGGTATTTTTTTATAGTGAAGTGTGGCTTGAAGGTAGTAAAATTCGCTGTTATCAAACCTCGCCACCTTCACAGTGGGTGATCAAAACGAGATTATGGTTTATGGATTTTAGGTGCACCGGAATGTTACCTGAATGTTTACAGGAATTTTACCTGTAATTTTATTTTAATATTTTGGAACTTTATTGTACACTTTCACTTTTTACATAGCACTTATATAACCTTATTTAAACTGTTATTGTAGGCACTGATGATGGCCGGGAGTCCAAAACCTAGTTTTAGTAATTAAACATTCATTCTGTGGAGAGGCTTTTTTTTGCTATTCTATTTACATCAATTCTATTAAATGTTCACTCTCAAATGTACCTGTACCTCAAGATGAATTAAGATAGANTTTGCGTCCTGTAAGTAATGAATCAGTTTAGTTACGTTAGTCAAGTTGTTTGCTAAAATATCTGCCAAGTTATTTGATAAATCACGGGTAATTTTAAGTTAAGTTCTTGGCAATCAGTCGGTAGATCAGTCAGTAGAGCTACAGTCAAAGTATCATCTTTAGTCTACATCTTGGTCTTTCCCTGTCGTTCCATTAAATGTTCACTCTCAAATGTACCTGTACCTCAAGATGAATTAAGATAGATTTTAATTACACTAAAAATTATTTTGCTAATTATCTGTTTCTAATTATAATAATGAATTAAATATTAAAATATTTCTTCAACATTAAATCTTTAATAATTATTCATAATACGTTTTTTGTTTTAAATTTGAATGATCCTTTTTTTATTTGCTATTTTTTCATGGTGATATAAATATAAAATATATCACCTTCAGATTTTGAAGGAATTGGGAAGGAAAGGAAAAGGTTTACGGGGTGGTAAAAAAAAAAAAAAAAAATAGATTTGATAAGAATACAATTTTTCGTTATTATGTATATAAGTGCGTACATTTATCAGTTACATGATCAGTTTAGTTTAAAAAAAAATTTAAATTGTTATTATACATTAGTAAATCACTATTAAGTTTAATTTTGTACGATTGTGAATATATATTATAATTGATTTAGTTATTAAACTGACTTAAAATGCCCTTTTAGGGTCGAAACGTCTAAGATTTAAATTTAAAACTGTTATTTTTAGTCACACAGTCTAGAAAACAGCGTACAAAAAATGTTTGATTAAATCAAGCAAACATTTTTTGTACATGTGAATCTTTTGGGGCCTTTTAAGAATATGTTGTCGGCTAAGTTCGTCTGCGGGACATAGCTTGGCAATAGTCCTAACTAGCGGCCATGTCCCACCAATATGATGGACAATGTGATTAGACTTGATGTTAGTAGTATTTATAGTTGTGGACTTATAAATTTGTAATGATTTAAATTAAAACACATTGATAAATAAGCAATATAAGAGAATTAAATAAATAAAAAAAAACAACGTTACAACTAAAACTTTATTAGTCAGCTATGTAATCGAAAACTTTTAATTTTAATTGTAGTTAAATGTTTACATATATAAATTATTGTATTGACTTTCATTTTTGTGTAAGCATCATATTGAAATAAGAATAGGCAGCTTTAATCATCTGAAAATAAATACAAAAGAAACATATAATTATATACAAATAAAGAACAAAAATATTTGTGCAATTATTTCACAATAATATTGGTAAAAAATAAGTTGGATAAAATAAGTTGGACTAAATGAAGTAAACGACTTTACAGTTAGTTAACATTTTCGGATGCAAACTTCCATTTATATTTGGTTGGAGATGTCCTCCTCTGGTCAGAAATGAAGGATAAAAATTGTATTTAAAAAAAAAAACCATCGAATCCTCCTCCTTCCACTGAAATCCTCTCCTCCCGATCCATCCCAGATGACCCACCTCGCCGCCTAAAGAGGCAGTGGCCCAGAGGCCTACTAAGAATGTGATTAATTATTAAAAATCACTTTGATTATTACTCGTAATTCCTTTTATTGTATTCTCATCATTCTTATGCATTGTCATCATAATTATAATCCTCATGCCGAAAGGAGTAGTCAATGGACTACTACCTTTCTCAAGTAATTCAATGTCCGGAAAAAACATATATCATAAACACTTATAACATTTATATATGTAGTTGTGTTACTCAATAAAATGAAAAAAAAAAAAAAAAAAAAAAAAACAGTATTTTGGTACTCCATAACTTCCTTATTCTAATTGTCAACGCATGCGTTACATAAGCTTCAAAACTAATTAAAGCGAGCTAGTCACTTAATTTGTTATTTTTACTTTTTGGCTGTTTCTAAGACCTCTTGAGTGGTTTTCAGCATGACGTCTGTATGTTATGTATATAAGTGTGAATGTTATCATAGTGGAGACCAAGGTATTTAACCTAGAGAGTTGAAACTTTGCAGAAAAATCAGTCCTTACTTCTAGTGGTGCCGCCCGGAAAATCAACTTTTTCTGCCATCTTGAACCCAGTTTGCTGAGTCAGCAAACATTTAAAAAATCGTAAGAAATCGAAAATAATCCTGATCGAGTTGAAATTTGGCACGAATGTACCTACCTCTGTGAACGACAAACAAGCCCCTTAAATTTAGCGGCCATGTCCCACCAATATGATGGACAATGTGATTAGACTTGATGTTAGTAGTATTTATAGTTGTGGACTTATAAATTTGTAATGATTTAAATTAAAACACATTGATAAATAAGCAATATAAGAGAATTAAATAAATAAAAAAAAACAACGTTACAACTAAAACTTTATTAGTCAGCTATGTAATCGAAAACTTTTAATTTTAATTGTAGTTAAATGTTTACATATATAAATTATTGTATTGACTTTCATTTTTGTGTAAGCATCATATTGAAATAAGAATAGGCAGCTTTAATCATCTGAAAATAAATACAAAAGAAACATATAATTATATACAAATAAAGAACAAAAATATTTGTGCAATTATTTCACAATAATATTGGTAAAAAATAAGTTGGACTAAATGAAGTAAACGACTTTCCAGTTAGTTAACATTTTCGGATGCAAACTTCCATTTATATTTGGTTGGAGATGTCCTCCTCTGGTCAGAAATGAAGGATAAAAATTGTATTAAACAAAATACATTATCTATAGTTTAATGTCTACATGTTTTTTCCCATTCGTGTATAATATAATTGATAAACTGGTAATGAACAAACTCTACTGAAATCGTGCATGAAAACTTCCGCACAATTAGGGGCAATAGGAGAATCCATGGCTAACCCAAGGGACCCTTCTGATGCTATATTCATTTTTTCTTCGAACTGAAAACTTATCTTTTAACTGAAAGCAGTTTTGGCTAAGTAAAAGATCTAAAGGATTCATAATATTCAGTGAGTATGATTTTTTTTGTAACGTTCTTTGTTTTAGATATGTTTTGTTAGTTTCATCGACGTAAAAAGACAAGTTAAGACGTCTGCAACATCAAATGACACTAATATAGCTTGTGGGGGAAAACGATGATCTTTATATTAGTTGGTATTTTTTTATAGTGAAGTGTGGCTTGAAGGTAGTAAAATTCGCTGTTATCAAACCTCGCCACCTTCACAGTGGGTGATCAAAACGAGATTATGGTTTATGGATTTTAGGTGCACCGGAATGTTACCTGAATGTTTACAGGAATTTTACCTGTAATTTTATTTTAATATTTTGGAACTTTATTGTACACTTTCACTTTTTACATAGCACTTATATAACCTTATTTAAACTGTTATTGTAGGCACTGATGATGGCCGGGAGTCCAAAACCTTGTTTTAGTAATTAAACATTCATTCTGTGGAGAGGCTTTTTTTTTGCTATTCTATTTACATCAATTCTATTAAATGTTCACTCTCAAATGTACCTGTACCTCAAGATGAATTAAGATAGATTTTAATTACACTAAAAAGTATNCTGTGAACGACAAACAAGCCCCTTAAATTTAATTTTAATATTGGCCGCCATTTTGAAGTTATCAATTTTTGAATTTTGAAACTTTGACGGTTAATAATACTGAAAGTATAAATAGGTTTTTAATATATATAGCATATCGTTGGAACCGGAAAAAATTAAGGAACACATATAAAAAAAAAACCGATGAAATTCCATTAATTAGTTTTAAAGTTATAAGCAAATATAATTATTTATTAGTGCGATAATTCTGATGACGTCAAAGTTTGTTTACATAAGTCAAAATACCGCCAAATTTCAAATAATTAAATAAAATATAGGTAAAATTAAATAAAAATAAGGTTTCTTTTAAGAATGATAATAAATCAGTGAGTTCAAAACGGTCACCCATCCAAATACTGACCACGTCCAAAAAATACTTCCTCCACTTAAGTGGCCTCTGAAGTGAGGAAAAAGTTCCGAGGAACCCCGTACCCGATTTTTTTATTTATTTATTTATTTGCATTAAACATTAATCACGAGAGCTCGACTTCAAAGTTTTATTTTATAAGTTGACGTTATGTTGTTTTATTTTATTTTTTTATTTTTATTTTAGGCGCCAAACAACATGGTTCATGAATAGGTACATTATGTTGAACAACGTGTATAAATAGTAATAACAAATAAATAAAAATAAAATTTAGATATCAGTAATTTGCGTCCTGTAAGTAATGAATCAGTTTAGTTACGTTAGTCAAGTTGTTTGCTAAAATATCTGCCAAGTTATTTGATAAATCACGGGTAATTTTAAGTTAAGTTCTTGGCAATCAGTCGGTAGATCAGTCAGTAGAGCTACAGTCAAAGTATCATCTTTAGTCTACATCTTGGTCTTTCCCTGTCGTTCCCCGAGTTATTTGAATATATCCTATTCTCGGTCTCAAAGTCCCGTCTCTTCCTGTCCTTTTTTTTCTCCCTGTATTTTTTTTCTATATGAGGAGGTCCAGTCACCTAGCAAAGGTATTAGGCATCGTAGTTTGTTGTTAAAAGTATGTGGCCCAAGTTTGTCGCCATTTCTCTTTGACTTTTGTCCTGTTATAATAGTCAAAGTCTCTAGTTACAGCCTCTGCTTAGTAGTCAGTTATTGCTTGACTTGCTAGTCAGGCTGCAGTCTCATTTCCGTAAGTTTCTACATTGCTGGTACGTTTAATTTTGTCCTTGCCATCAAATTTCTGATTTTGAAGACTGCCAAATTTTGAATGTAGGCTGGTTTAAGCCTGTCGATTGAGATTACCTTTTCCTTGCCGGACACAGCAATGACAAACGTTTTCTTTCCCCGCCAAATCTGAGTCTGTATAAATTGTAGCAGCGTCTAATCCTTGGTTTATGGTTGAATTCAGAGTATTTAGGATGGTCTCTAGCTCTATTCTTAGGTTCTTAACTCCACTTGGAGCAGGAGAACATTCCTTGTTCTGATATAGAGTAGATATACACAGCCGGTTCCTTTCAGGGTCGTGGAGCCATCAGTGTAGAGGTGTGAATTCTTCCGGTGATCATTCTTGTCCTTTTGATGGTCATAGTGGTGTGTTGCAAGCGAGCTTGGTCTTTTCTTTGACTTGTCGAGTATCGTGTGACGGGACGTTTTGTACTCCAAGGTGCAATGAGAACGACCCTGTATTTGTTAATTGTACTGTGTTGTAATTTTGTTTTTATATTGGTAGTGTGGAGGTACCTGAGGTGGCGCATACACTCGGAGAATGATCGCTATTAACTTAGATTATTCTAGAAATAAGTTCGACAAAGAAACAAAAGAATAATTGAGTCACAATGCTAAACGAGTTATGAATATTTTTCGGAACGTTTGACAGATATAGAAAAAGTAAACAAACTTGTTATTAAAATAATAATCATAATATAAGGTGACGTGTTACGTCATCCAAAGGATTCCCTCCTCCGGGGTTCTTCCTCGAATCGGACCTTCTTGTGGTTGGCTCGTTTGAGCTGGCATGGAGGCTCGCCGAAGTCTTCTACTTGTAGGTAGGCTGGTTTAAGCCTGTCGATTAAGATTACCTTTTCCTTGTCGGACACAGCTATGACAAACGTTTTCTTTCCCCGTTGCATCACTGCATGTGGGCCTGCATGAAATTGCTTGAGTGGTTTTAGAACTTTATCGTCGTGGAGGAAAACATGAGAGTATGTCTGCAGGTCTTTGTGAACAAACACTTTGTTGTTCGTGTGCTTAGACGCTGGTGTTGGTCTGATGTTTTCCATCGCGTCACGAAGTTGGTAAACGTATTCGCTGGGTGGAGTGTCTTGGACTGTTTTAGTTATTAGGTCATTGGGTAGTCGGTGTATGCTACCGTACACCAATTCTGCTGAGCTGGACTGTAGGTCTTCTTTCTGAGCTGCTCGTATCCCATGTAGAACTGTGGGAAGGCTTCGAGCCAATTCTTGTTTTCGTGACACTATGGTGGCTTTGAGCTGTCTGTGAACCCTCTCTATCATCCCGTTAGCTTCGGGGTGATACGCGGCAGACCTCGCTTACTTGGTTCCTAAAAGCTTCGCCAGTGCGTGGAATAGTTCGGACTCGAACTGTCTTCCCTGGTCGCTGATGATAGTGGTCGGAGTTCCAAATCAAGCAACTTAGTTCGCATAGAAATTGTAAGCAACAGTTTCGGCGGTAATGCCTTGTATTGGGATTGCCTCTGGCCGTCTAGTATACCGGTCGATACGAGTCAGTAAGTATCGGAAGCCTTTACACGATGGTAGGGGTCCGACAAGGTCGATGTGGATGGTAGAGAAACGTTGTGACTCTTGCGGAAAGATGGCTAGTGAAGATCTTGTATGTCGCTGGACCTTGGAACGTTGGCAAGCTTCACAAGACTTCGTCCACTCTGTACAGTTGTTTCCTATGTTTCGCCATACGAATATCTGTCTTACAAGTTTAGATGTTGTATGCCGGCTCGGATGAGAGAGGTTGTGGATACTGAGGAACACTTGTTTCCTGTAGTGTTTGGGAATATACGGTCTTATATTTGTTCCATCGTTTAAGCAGTATAGAGGTTTATTTATGTTGGGGACCGCGGTGAGTTGCAGTTTGAGTGATGTATACTCTTTAAGTATGTCCTTCAGTTCTTCATCTTCATGGTATTCCGCGATCTTTAACGCGTATTCGATAGGCGATGGTGTTGAAATAGCATTAATTCTTTATAGAGTGTCTGCTACGATGTTGTGTTTTCCAGCGATATGATGTAAGTCTGTTGTGAACTGCCCAATGAAGTCGACATAATCTCTGTTGTTGGGGTGAGAATTTATCACTTTTCTGTTGATGCAGGTTTGTGGTCTATATATATACTGTGAAGTGTCGTCCTTCAAGCAAGTGCCGGAAGTACTTCACTGCAGAGTAAACCGCTAATAGTTCCCTCTGGTAAGCGCTGTAGTGTCGTTGTGCTTCCTTTAGTTTAGTCGAGAAAAATCCTAGTGGTCGTGCGTCCTGTCCTTAAAGTTGATGGAGTGCTGCACCAATAGCAACATCGGATGCGTCGGTCATGAGTAAAAGTTGTCCGCCAGTTTTGGGAAAGCTATTGTACTAGCTTCAGCGAGTGCACATTTGCATTTTATATACGCCTCTTCGGTAGTAGAGGACCACGGAATCTTGGTGTTATTTTTTCTTAGATCCTTTAGTTAGTTCCATTAGAGGAGTTCTGATTTTGGATAAAGTAGGAACGAAACGATAGTAAAAGTTCATTAACGCTAGGAATCTTCGGAGTTGTTGAACAGTTTCAGGTCAGTTGAAATCCTGAATTGCCTGGACTCGTTCAGATAGTTGCTTAAGTCCTTCTTGGAAAAACTTAAATCCTAAGAACTTAACTAATGGTTTACCGAAAACACATTTAGATACGTTTAGAGAGATGCCGTACTCTTGGAGTCTCGTGAAAACTAGTCTTATATGTTGTAGGTGTTCGTCTTCTGATGTAGGCGACGAGAACGTCGTCCAGGTAGACGAATATGAAGTCCAATCCTTTAAGAACAGTGTGGATAAATCGTATAATCGTTATTACGCAACCAAACCAACGAACCAGCATTACGCAAACCAAATGGCATATGCTCGAACTCAAATAATCCAAATGTAGTAATCACGGCCGTTTTAGGGAATATCTGAAGGTTCCACGGGAATTTGATGATACGACTTGGTTTGGTCGAGTGTGGAGAAAATGGTCTTATTCGCGAGTCCGTGGGCGATATCGTGAATATGCGGTAAAGGATACCGGTACAGTACAGTATGATTATTCAATAACCGATAGTCACCGCACGGACTTCACTCTCCGTTCTTTGTTGGCACCATGTGTAACAGACTCACCCAATTACTCTTAGATGGTCTACAGATGTTTTGTTGTATCATAGCGTCGAATTCCTTTTTCGCATCTCGAAGTTTTGTCAGGTGAAAAGCGTCGTTCTTTACAGCAGACTGGTGGTCTCATTGTCTGAATGTGGTGCGTGGTGGAGTGTTTAACCTCTTTTGTTAGAAGATCTGTCATAATTTTAGTAAATTCGTTATTAAGCATGTTGTAATAGATGCTCTCTTCTTTAATCACTCTGATAACAATTGGTTTACCATCTAAGACCGCTACCTTAGATGCTATGCGTGTAACTCTGTTAACGATTTGTCTGTTTTTTAGATCTACTACTATACCGTAGTGCGAGAGAAAATCGGCACCCAGAATTGGTTCGTCTTGTAATTTCGTCTTGAACCGAGGCTGACTGTTAAGCAGGTGCCCCCATAGGTTTTTATTCCAGAGCCGTTAGCAGCAAAGATTTAAAATGCAAGGTCTCCGTTGCGTTTTCGCACTTGGTTTGCGGGTATTATCGATAAATCCGCTCCTGTATCTACTAAGTACCTCCAACCTGTAGTTCTATCAGTGATAAGAAGGCGGCTCGATGTTTGGCTCGCAGTTAAATCAGCGTCGTCGCTGACCGAAAGCACTGTTTGAATTTGCGTGGGCATACGCTGCATCCACAAAGTACGCAAAAAGTAATCGCTAACCATTGTGCAAGCGAGTTCCCTTATTTGCCGTAGCAAGTGACTTGGTTTCTTATCTCTTAAGTCGACGTTATTGAGGAGCTGTCTGATTTGACGTTCTTCCGAGTCGTTGTACGCCTCAATGATTCTTTTTTAAGCGCCTGATATGGCTGTTCCGCAGATAAGGCGGCAACAATATCAGCTACGTGAGCCATAACATCCAGTTCAATGGCGCCTACGACCATATGAAATTTATTTGTTTCTACCGTAATCCCTGGCGTGACAAATTGGGATTCTAGTTGTAAAAACCAGACCTGCGGTCTTGTTTTCCAAAAAGGAGGGACTTTAACAGCTAGTCTATTGAGTAATATGTTTGAGTACTCACTTTGTTCAGAATTAGATGTCCGTTGAACACCTTGGTTGTTGACATCGGTTTCTGACATCTTGAAGAATATTTAATAAATACTTTTTTTCTTTTAAAGATGTGTTCTGTGGTCACCAGATGTGGAGGTACCTGAGGTGGAACGTAGACTCGGAGAATGATCGCTACTAACTTAGATTATTCTAAAAATCAGTTCGACAAAGAAACCAGAGAATTGTGTCACAATGCTAAATTGCGAGTTATGAATATATTTCGGAACGTTTGACACATATAGAACGTGCCATAAGGAACTTCGTTCCAATAATATAAGGTGACGTATTACGTCATCCAAAGTAGAATGCTTAATGGGCTTTAAGCAATTCCAAGAAATACTTTTAAATTTATTTGTTTTAAATCTTTGTATCTACTTACGCTCATATACATTTCCAGGGATAGTTCATGACCAGTTAGAGCTACAAAAGAAAGAGGTCGGATAGCTCTTTCTGCCATAAGCTGAAGATTTTGGACTGAGCTTCGATCCATCGACATCCAGTCTGTACAGTAAGAAGCATGCCTTACCTCTAAACTCTTAAAAATAAAACAATTAATGAAATAATTATCAATGCATTCTCATTATAATAATAATATTAAGGTTAAAAAACGTAGTATTAGTGAAAAGAAACTTGTTTGAGATTTTAAAATCAATCAATTATTATTACAGCGTCAGTAATATCCTGTGATAAACGACACGAAGTATATGCGAACACTAGCTGTACTACCATGATCCCCAAAAACTTAATCTTCACTGAAGTATTGTCCTGCAACATGAAGAAATGAAAATATTATTATAAACTTCTGCTTTTATTATTAAATGTGAGGTTCCACGGAGGCCCCCAAAACCAGGTTTTCGAATTTTGTGGTGTCCCCGTTCGGGCGTCAGGGTCGAAATGCCTATGACGTTTTCGGATTCGGCCCAACTTATAACAGACCGGAACGCGCTATTTTTTTCTGACTCTATCGGGCGCGGGGGCCTCTTGTGGTGCGGTGCACCTCGGAGCCATGACTTTGCCTCATACCAAGCCTGCTTTAAGTTTCGTTCCTGACTTTCACGCCTTCTAAAATACCTACCCGAAATTAGTTGATTATTTTATAAATTTAAGAAACGTTAAGATTGAGCAAGACGAACACTCACTAATTTTATTAAACAAGTTTTCTTATAAAGTATTAAGTCAAATTGTCATAAGTCATAACATGTCGGATGAGTGACACTGCAGGTACTTATGTCATACTTAAGGTTAAACAATGATCTTCAACACTCTCCCTTCATTGCTTAACCGTCAAGTTAAAATACCCATTTTTTGGCATAATATTTTTAATCTTGTGCAAGCTAATGGTTTTGTCAGTCAGTCTGCCAGCTGGTTGTCTGTTCTAATATTTGATACTTTTAGCTCTCCCAAGCTGACTAGCTCTCTAACAAAAAAAAATGTTGGATACTAATATGTTTGGTCCTTCTGTGGTATTCAGAGTTTTCGGACAGTCTTACCGCAGCCTCATTATCAATTTTTAGAGTAGGAATGGTTCTTAAAGTTGTCATTTCAGAGAGTAATCTTTTCAACCACACCACTTCTTTCGCTGCTTCACTAGCCACGACGACTTCGGCTTCCGTTGTTGAAATGGAGACAATTTGTTGTCTTTGACTCAACCAGGATATCGCACCTCCTCCATATATACACAGAACCCTGTTGTTGATCTTCCAGTGGAATGGTTTCCTCCATAGTCAGCATCTCTGCAATTTTCTAAGATGCCGCTATTGTAGTTTCTCTTGTATACTATTTTGTAATCTAGTGTACCACGAAGTTAGCGTAAAATTCGCTTAACTTTGATTACATCTTTCTTTGTAGGGGTTTCTAGATTGCGGGAAACTACTCCAACCGCATACGCAATGTCAGGTCTTGTACAAAACATAAGAGCTCCCACTACTTGTGGGTATGGGAAGTCTTCTTCAAGCTCCGACTCTTCTCGGTTGCCTTCATCTTTTAACATTGGTGAAGATACCGGTTTACAGTCTGCCATGCCAAATTTTTCCAGCACTTTCTTAGCATAAGTTGTTTGACATATAGAGATCGATCCGTCTTCAGTCTTGTCTATCTCTATATCAAGAAAGTATGAGGCCCTTTTTGTTGTAATTTTAAATTCCTTTTTAAGTTCATCAATAAAATTTTCTACATCTTCTTTGACAGTTCCTGCTATTAAACCGTCATCTACATACAGACCTAACATTAATTTTTTATCATTTTTCTTGCAAATTAATAAGCATGGATCTGCTTCACTTCTCTTAAATCCAAGTTTAAGAATATATTCTGTGAATATTGTATATTCCAGCGTCTGGGCGCTTGTTTTAAACCATATAAACTTTTCTTTGAAAGACAAGCTCTCCCAGATTCATCATTAAAGTCTTCTGGCTGTTGCATAAATATAACTTCATTCAGATTTCCATACAGAAAGGCAGTCGAAACGTCTATTTGAGACAGATACATCCACATCCTTTCAGGCACTTTTTTACTTTAACACCCCCCTCGGTTCTAAGCAATAGTAGGCCCTAGGAATCTCCGAAAGGTGTATGTATGTGTATGTGTATGTGTTATAATGTCTCCATAAGCCATTAAGACTGATGAGGCTCCTTCAGGGCACTTCTGTATAAGTACGAGTATAAGACTAAAATATGGTAAAATCACATACCAAATTCAATGAAAATCTTCTGCAAATTGAAATAGTCTTCCCTTTATAATGTTTCATGGGGCTACTGCTTCTAATTCCTGGTTCCACAGTTTACCTCCACACCACAAGTGATACAGGAGGTCATCCTTTGCATGATCTTTCCTCCAGAGGAAATCAGAAACGTAGTGAGGCGAATAGGCTTCGGGCAGTACCATATTCTTCCTTGTGGCGAGATTTGAATTTTTGCCATGTCGGTTCTATTGTGTTCGTGTGGGCTCCTGTTACCGGATCGACGAAATTCTGACTGTGGTTCACCGTATAATGAGTATACCCTTCTGTAACAATTCAAAACACAAATTAGTACTCATTTTTGTCATTAGGTAAATAATATTAAGTAAACTTGGAAAGAATAGTAAATTACCAGGTAGTTTATTGATATCAATGTAGGCTCGCCAACAGTCAGAAATTATCGTAGATCCCGGCATAACATGAGCCCTCAAAACTGCCAATAGAGTCGCCGCATCGCGTCTCTCCACAGGAACAATGAAGCACCGTCCACTTCCTCGCTCTACCCCTCCAAAATACCACTGTGCTGCTACAGGACGACCTCTATGATATTTTCGTCGACTGATCACAGTTTCGTCTATTTCAACGACGTGGCCTGGTCCGCCAATAAGAATGGGGTTTCTTGTAAAATGACGGACACAGACCTCTCTAAAGAAATTTTGCCAGTCGACGATTGTCTTGGTGGATACTGTGGAACCATCTTCTCTTTTAAGATCAAATTGGATCTCCTCCACTTTGTGTGTCTGACGCGTCCACAGGTAAGACAAATAAAAGATGTCACCAAGTGAGAGGTGGGATTTAGCGAACCAGGTGTTGCAAAAAAACCCCATAGACTTCCTACTTTTTTTCTGCAACACCTCCATACGCCACCAACACTTCCACCAGCGCTTCTTCTATGTGTCATCCTGCTCTGACATTCAGGACACACTCTAGCGGAGGGCAGTAACCCCATCTCTGTTAACAATAAAATAAAACAATATTAAACATCGTAATACACCATGTTTTTACAATGTCAAGATTTTTCACTACGTACCTACTCGCTTACCTTGAAAGAAAACTAGTATGTCTTCCTCGCTTTTGGCCACAATATTCATTACTTGCTTGGTGTTCATACCTTTTAAGCACTCCATATTATATTGCAAATAAGATTTTTT
>KZ653558.1:48232-60740 GCA_001010745.2 Gerris buenoi | reverse complement strand
CTTTTTTTTCTTAAGTAAATACAAAAAATTATATATGTCACTCAATAAATTAAAGATATCTTCATTTTTTTTTATGAAAAAAATATACAAAAGAAAGGTACAAGTATGTAGATTTCAAAACAGTTATTAGTTTTGGTGTCAATTGATTACGAGAGGAGAAATAATATAAATATTGGTGAAGGGTTGAAGGTTGGGGAAGAAGAAAAAGGAGTGAAAATAACCCCGTCTGGGGTAGGCACCATGCTAGAAACTCGTCCGTCCACCCAAGCAACCTCACCAACTATAACTCCGTACTGAAAGGGTTAAGGGCACCCTACACGATCAATCTGATTGTCAATCTGACGCAGGATTGACAATCTGATGGAATGTGTAGGGGCAAGATTGATGGATTGATGAATGAATCCTGAAATCCGAGCTTCAATCATGTGGGGTGGGGGGGGGGATTTTGTTGGTGGCGGGGGAGACTGTCAATCTGACTGACCGTGTAGTGGCTTCATCAATCTTTTTTTCAATCCAGTGCGAGTCATCAGTCATCATGGAAGATACTTCTTTCCTTAGGTCTCCCGACTCTCCTTTTTAAAGCCCGCCCACGATATGGGTATGAAATGAAATGGTTTACTGAGAAAAATACGAATAAAAGCTTGTTTTTTAAAAATGTTTTTTACTTGTAATTTATTTATGAGTTATTTCTCATATTTTTTTTTCTTTTGTCCTATCAATCCAGCGTCACGGAATAAAGAATAGCATTCGATATACGAGTAATTTTGAATTAGTGACATGAAGATAGTATCTAGAGAAAGATAGTTTTAAAAAGCAAATTATACATTATCAATGTATAAAACTCAAATTAATCACAAAGCAGATGTAAAAGATTTTAATAAATTCTATCAGGTACATATTTATAAGCAATTGAATATTAAAACATTAAAAAAAAATAATAAAAAATAAAAAAATAGGTAAAAATGAATTGTACCGGTGCTGTTTACAGACTTAAGAAGTAGAAAATTAATGTCAGTGGTGTAACTATGGGCTCGCACGGGCCCCCGGTGATGGGTGTGCCTCCAAACCAATTACGAAGGGGGCCCCCATAGAGGATAATAAAATCTTACTAGCTTGGAATATTATACTTCTACAATGGGCCCCCATTCAGTTTTAATATCACGATGAGCAACACACTTAAAAAGGCTTCTTATGGAAGAAATAAGAATAATACTATGTAAGAAATAATATTGTATTAACTTTAGTGTCAAAACTTTTTTGATTTATTTTTAGACAAAAGAAAGATTTTATTTGTTTAGTGTTCACGAAAACTAAAAAACGAGGGAAAGAGTTCAGAAATCTCGAACCCCTCCACATGTTCATATGATGTGTGAACGAAGTATATTATTGTCTCTTTTACAACTCTGTTATCAACAGGCCTTATAGCAGATTTTCCTCAAAATTAAGTGACTTTAGTGACTATTTTTTCAAAAGTGCCTTTTAAGTGACCTGTTTTCCCCAAATAAGTAATTTTAAGAGACACAATTTTAAGTAAAAAAAAATAGATAAAACTGAAGAATACGGTGCTGTGAGAGAAAGAGTTTAGAAAAGTGTGCAGGCCTTACTGGAATGTATTATTTTAACAATGGGATATAATCTCCTGCTGCCAAGCGATTCTCAATCGCACCATGTATCTCAGTTCAACCTCGATATAATTATTAAAATATTAAATATGATAACTTTTTATCTGTTTCTGTTTAATTTACAGTTAAGTCGAGTGGAAGGCATCGCAGTTAGGAGCTACTCTGTTGAATCTGGACCTCCTAAGAGTAAAGGTCGTCAGACCTATGGCCCGTTTACATGGAAAACATTTGCCGTTACTTCGGCAGTTGGATCTTCTCTCCTACTCTTTATGCTATATGTCAAAGGCGAAAAAGATAAAGGTAATCGATTCATTCAGGGGCTCCTGGTAGCTTATTGCTTTAGTAGCAGGCTACCTTAGAGTAGCCACTTGGCAAGGCCACATCTATACAGCAATTTATTAGTCAAGGTCATGGCTTTGATGCCATGTCTAGGCCCTTTGATTTACTTGGCTCTCTATAGACCACTTTATCCTGATAGCTCATTGCTCATTCACGCTTTGGATGTAGGAGTTTCGGGGTTTGATTCCCGACTCTGGTAAAGGGCCCCCAGCCCACAGCTACTTAGGTGTGGATTCACCATGGATAAAGTGGCGTTTACCTGATTGCAAATTTCTGTAATATGGTTATACAGCTAAAGTCTGCACGCAATTAGAATCAGTGTGTTGACAGCGCTGGAAATTGAGTGACACACAGATTAGCCAACCTCTCGGGGGGAAAAAATGAAGCCACTAGGAAGCCTTCTTATACAGTTATCCAGAGGGCCTCTCCCCTCCTCTAGAGACCTTTATCTTTGTCTAGTTGGCCCGACCCTTTGTCCGGGAAAATCTCAAGCTCTCATTGGCTCCCCAGCCCATTTGCTTGTTTTCCCACGCTGTCAACGCACTAATTCTAATTGCGTGCAGACTGTAATGTAGTAACAAGCTAATTAACTATTAAGACTAAGGGATTTACTCTAATATATACAGAAATGTGATGTTCCGAAATTAAGAAGTATGTAAAATTTTATATTCCTCTAAATATAGCTGTTTATCAGCAGTAGAACACCAGGTGGTGAAAATTTCCATCACTAGGTAAATTGTTGTACACTCTTTGATCTAGATCATCTGTCAATTTATCGATAATGACTGATTTGTGATCATTAGTGTGAAACATGTCTCACCTCTCTGAGAATCCAACTGACTTTATTGTTGGGGTTTAGACTTTTGTTCCAAGGAGAATAGTAGTAGATAATTAATTTCAAACCTATTGCTTACTATTTATTATTTACTTATACTCAGTTAGATTTTAAATTGTGCGAATAAATAACTTTTCTTCATATTTTCTATTATTCACTTTTGTATTTATTTTCTTTTTTCAGCAATGGCATTAGAACGGAAGCGAATTCTTGGCAAAGCCGCAATTGGAGGTCCATTTTCGCTTGTATCTCACGAAAATAAACCCGTTTCAAGTACTGATCTTCTAGGTAAATGGTTACTTCTGTACTTTGGATTTACACATTGTCCCGATGTCTGCCCTGAAGAAATGGAAAAGTTAGCTGAAGTCGTCAATAAACTAGGTTCGTTAAAATTATTTGTTGATTTTAAATTAGTTATATATTGATGTATTTCAGTGTCGTTTGTACCTGTAGTTTGGCTAAATGGGTGAAATCAGGACATTCTCATTGTGATTGGGAATTTGATGTGTTTAAAAAAATCTTGCATATAAGCAGCTCTTCCAGGATTTCATATGAGACATTATGTACATAACGTTAACAAGGTTTTAGATAAGTTGGAAGGATTAAGGTAAATGTGGAAATGTTCCTACCTAACTCCTTCAAGATATCCAACATCTACCCCATCACATCTCCTCTTACCACCTGACCTCTGACGACACCTGACCACCCAATTTTCAAATTGAACATACGTCGTGTCAGAGAGGTTACGTAAAAGTGACAAAGGTTGCTGTGACGTCATGCGCCCTCCACGATTTTTTGTCAGGTTATCTTTTCTGGCTCATAACAAACCATTGTTTACTAGTGTTCTGTAAGCATTTTATAGTTTTTTCTTCTTTTTGTTCTATTAAAAGCTTTTTAACCGTTTTTAACCTNTTATCTTATCTGGCTCATTACAAACCATTGTTTACTAGTGTTCTGTAAGCATTTTATAGTTTTTTCCTCTTTTTATTCTATTAAAAGCTTTTTTAACCGTTTTTAACCTTATAATATATTAGTAACATTATTAATAAGCCAACAAATGTATACATTATAGATGATAAAACAAATAATTGATTAAAAAATAATAATAAAATAAAATAGCACTGATAAAACCCAGTCGTATATCAATATTATGAGCCAGCTAACCTAAAAACACACACTTTTTTTACGTAAGTGACGTCACACTTCCCCGGCGTATAGTGAAGAGTGTATTTTTTGTGAACAATGTTGCATCTATTAAATTTAAATAAGTCAAATTTTTAGAGTAAATGCCTTTCTTATAACAAACTGGTATTCTATTATATGGCACCACCTATTGAATGATTGTTTTACTAAATACACTACTTTTATAATTAGTATTGTTTTTTGACACTCAGATTGACCAACCTATGTGAGGGAAGAAATAAAATCCCACAGGCTACTAGGCCTGTGGGAGAGAGGGAAATGCATAATTTGTTTGTCAACAAAAGAAGGTTATTTTACTAGTTCAACAAATCGCGATCTTTTTACCTGATTTTGCCACTTCGATTTTCACTTCTTATTTACGAATATGTTTTAAAATTTAATGCTAGAGTTAATTTACTTTATAGAATCAAGAAATTTAATGTCGGTAATGAAACTTTATGAAAACTTACAACTAAACAGAATAATCTTGAAATTGTAATGAAAGGTTTAAGAACCTTTGTTAATTCAGTCAAAGTTTAAATTTTAATCTATCAATATTTGAGGGTAGTGTGAAATTAGTAGTTATTTTTTTCGGTAAATAAACAATAAACCCTACTATTTTTATATAATATGGAAAACGATAGCGATTACTAAGTTTGTTAAGTTTCTGCCTGAGTCTTACTTTGTCATAATAACTTAACAAATTGAAATGACGGGTAGTTACAAACAAAAATCAAAAACCAGTATAATAATTAGTGCATATTAGCATTATATTTAAATAACATAAAAAGTGAATAATAATATAAAAGTGAATTCAAGCGGTGGAGTGGAGGTTATAAAGTCTCTTCGAACGGTTACCCTTTATGTCGGCGCCCCTTCACTAGAGACATTTTTATTTGCCTAGTTGGCCTGACCTTCAAAAATTCAAAATCCAGCGCTCTCGTTGGCTCCTTCTCTATTTTCCCACGCTGTCAAAAAACAATACTAATTGTAAAACTAGTGTAATTTGTTTTGCCATTGACAGTTTAGTATTGAAACGTACTATCTTCAGTAAACATGTTTGAAAAAAACTTTTCCAGTTTTTCAAATAATGTTTAGTGGTTACTAGAGGTACCACTTCATATGTTGATTATAATTTAGCTATTGATTGGTCCATTTCTTATCACCTTTACTATGGCATTGTGGGGGTGAAAGGGTCATTATGAAGAAGTGAAGAAAGTTTATATAAGAATAATTCTAACCAAATATCTATAGACAACTAACTTAGTTTACTCTTTGAGTGTTTATTCACTATGAGTAAGTTCTACAAAATCTCAGTAGAAACAACTAATTTAGTTTACTCTTTGAGTGTTTATTCACTATGAGTAAGTCCTAACATAAACTCAGTAGAAACAACTAACTTAGTTTACTCTTTGAGTGTATCAGTATTAACTCAATGATTCTTATGTTTGATATGTGATATATATTTGATTTATTTGCAGATAAGACTTCGGACGGTCCAGTTGTACAGCCTGTGTTCATATCTGTTGATCCAGACAGAGATTCACCTAAAGCCATAGCATCTTATATAGCGGAGTTCTCTCCCAGGTTCATCGGACTTACAGGGACTAAAGACCAAGTGTCCGAGGCATGCAAGAACTACAGGGTTTACTTCAGTCAGGGACCTAAAGACCAGGACAATGATTATATTGTAAGTTTTACTATATTTTTCGTCTAAAACTTTTTTTTGGGGGGGGGGGGGGGATATTAAATTAATTGTGCATACCTGAAAACAGAATATGCAGTCTATATTGATGTGTTTGAATAGTAACTAAATAAAAATCACAGGGAAGTACTTGCGACCTAGTACTTTTTAGGGTTTTGTAGGTGATAAAGCTTACCCGTTATGTAATTATGAGTATGAGTTTTTTTTCGGTGAAAGGGTCATTATGAAGAAGTGAAGAAAGTTTATATAAGAATAATTCTAACCAAATATCTATAGACAACTAACTTAGTTTACTCTTTGAGTGTTTATTCACTATGAGTAAGTTCTACAAAATCTCAGTAGAAACAACTAATTTAGTTTACTCTTTGAGTGTTTATTCACTATGAGTAAGTCCTAACATAAACTCAGTAGAAACAACTAACTTAGTTTACTCTTTGAGTGTATCATTATTAACTCAATGATTCTTATGTTTGATATGTGATATATATTTGATTTATTTGCAGATAAGACTTCGGACGGTCCAGTTGTACAGCCTGTGTTCATATCAGTTGATCCAGACAGAGATTCACCTAAAGCCATAGCATCTTATATAGCGGAGTTCTCTCCCAGGTTCATCGGACTTACAGGGACTAAAGACCAAGTGTCCGAGGCATGCAAGAACTACAGGGTTTACTTCAGTCAGGGACCTAAAGACCAGGACAATGATTATATTGTAAGTTTTACTATATTTTTCGTCTAAAACTTTTTTTTTGGGGGGGGGATATTAAATTAATTGTGCATACCTGAAAACAGAATATGCAGTCTATATTGATGTGTTTGAATAGTAACTAAAAAATCACAGGGAAGTACTTGCGACCTAGTACTTTTTAGGGTTTTGTAGGTGATAAAGCTTACCCGTTATGTAATTATGAGTATGAGTTTTTTTTCTTCGATCTCAAGGGTTCCCGGGATCCCCCGGGGGGTCACAATGTTTTTTTATCAGTAATAACCACAAGATAAATTACATATTTCAGGAAATTTTCGTCCCACTACAAGGTATTAGCATGAATTATTTTGAAATTTTAGCACCAGCCGTTAAATAGTGTTTGGGGGTTTTTTGGGGTATATTTTTATTTATTTATCAATAAGGAATGCAAAATTTAAAAAATTATATATATATTTGTAACCTACTATTCAACAGCTTTCATTTGATACCCTACTCAAAATTTTTTTAAAAAATATAAATTTTTGAGTTTACCACATTTTTGCAAAATGCGCATGTGCGTATCTAATTTTGAACTTCTGTATATTTTCCCTGTGGTTGGGTCAAAAAGTTGCACCAGTGTTTCAAATTTCAGCACTTAAACGGTTTGGGCCCTATGAACCAAAGAGCAACGGACAAAACCCTAAAGATGCTCTTGTTAATGTCCTGTTAGTTGTTAAAATTTTTAACATACGCTTAGAAACATTGCAACTAAGGTTATTAACATTAATAAGCCAAACAATTTTCTTCACGTTTATCAATGTTTATCGAACAAACAATTTTATTGTTTGTAATTAAAAAAATCTTTATTTATTTAAAACCTCATAATTTATTACAATTAGCTGTTAGGCCAAGTGCACACTGGAGACAACACAGTCTGCAGACTGTTTTCAAACTGTCTTGGTTGAGTCTGCCTTGTAACACTTGTATTGCTACAGCCTTGCACACTGGAGGCAAGACAGTCGTATGTCTTATACTTAGCGAAATGAATCTCAGCAAACAGTCTGCGGACAGAAATGTGTAGGGACATCTCCTAGGCTGGGGGACTCTTTTGCCTTGCACCTGTCTTTGCCTCTAGCATGCACACTCCCATACTCTGTATAAGCCCTTAAGGTAGAGGCAAAACTGTCTGCTGGCAAAAAAGCCTGATAACTTTAAATTTAATTCTGTAGAGCCTCGATAAGAAGTGTCTCAAGGGGATAAGGGAAACAGTCTTGTTATTGAGATTAATAGGTTAAGGGGGTTTACAAGTCTAGACTTGTTCAAGGTACCTTATTCCTGTATAGAGTCCCGTTATAGAGGTTGACTTCTCAAAATGACTTGTTATAGAGGTTCTGAGTTACGTTGTGAATTGGAAAAAAAATCCGTGTTATTGAGGTTTGGATAATAATAGTCGTGTTATAGAGGTTAATGTAACATTATGTGTTATGGCAATCTCTAGGGGATTTGAAAATTGTACTTGTAATTGAGGTTGTCGTGTAAGGGAGGTTCTACTGTACTAATAAATTTAGTATTCCTTGGTGTAGCTATTTTAAATTATTTTTATTTATTTAATTAATTCTCCAAATGTACATCGTATTCATAATTACAATTAAAATATCAATGAGAATTCAAAAATAATAAAATTTAATATAATAGTGCAATTGGCATATCTGTCCCAGACAGGTCCAAAAGAAATTAAAAATAAACAAAACGAGGATTACCTGTCTATCAGACCATCCATTTTTACCACCACTGTTAACTGTTAAATCGTTAAATAATAATTATGTTAAATTTTAGTATTTTTTGTGCCTTACCTATTTTATTTCTTATATTTTTTTAGGTGGATCATACAATTATTATCTATCTTGTGAGTCCTGAAGGTGAATTTGTCGATTATTACGGTCAAAATAGAAGTGCCGATGAAGTAGTGTCAGCGGTACTGATGCATGCTGCAAAATATGAAAACTCGCACGGGAAATCGTGGCTCGCAAATCCTTTTGGACCGCGCTCAAAATTAAACGAAGCCAACTACAGCTGAATTTTTTTTTCTTTTTTAAATTTAAAATTTGAAAAGTGTCTTTGTATAGGTATAGAGAGAGTCTGAGAGAGATTTTGAGTAATATTTAAATTCAATTTGGTTTAAATCACTCTTGCTTTAATGTACATATGAAGAATTGTTATTATATTTTAAAAAAAAATTCGAGTAGTTTGCTTTTAAAATACTGTGAAACTCATGTTTTTTTTTAAAAAAAAAATACAGTCAGACCTCCATACAACAAACTTGATGGTTCCGGAAAAATTATTGTTGTATAGAAATTTTGTTATATAGAATTTCTTTTACTATAGAATCACTTAGTATATAGAATCCATGGGACATAAAAAAATTTGTTGCATAGAGATTTTCGCTGTACAGAAGTTTGTTATAAGGAGGTCCGACTGTAATAAGAAATTATTTTACTTTTTCTGTGCCACTGTAAAGTAGTGAGGCTAAAGATTTGGGTGATGATCTGTGTCAAAAGAAATATTTTAGCGTGCGCCTGCATTGTTTCATGTTCTTCACTCAAGAGAGACAAGAGTTTTTGAAAAATTTACCTGTTGTAAAAAAAAGACATTTGCCACTTGAAACTTTCTTTGATCAAACTGTTTATCATGTATATGTCAATTATGTCAATATTGATACACAACTGAACTATTTTAAGATGTGAAGCGATAGTGGAGGTCGTCATTAAGTGTTGAAATAAAAAAGTCTCTCCTCGTAAATAACATTTAATATAATTCAGTTCATCTTTTAGCCACTGTAGGGCCATCATCAGTGCCAAAAATTGATGTGCAGTGAGTCATACCAACCTAGCAAATGGTACGAGACTACAACCAGTTCACGCCTTGTTCCAGTTGCAAGGTTGGTNCCTGTGGTTGGGTCAAAAAGTTGCACCAGTGTTTCAAATTTCAGCACTTAAACGGTTTGGGCCCTATGAACCAAAGAGCAACGGACAAAACCCTAAAGATGCTCTTGTTAATGTCCTGTTAGTTGTTAAAATTTTTAACATACGCTTAGAAACATTGCAACTAAGGTTATTAACATTAATAAGCCAAACAATTTTCTTCACGTTTATCAATGTTTATCGAACAAACAATTTTATTGTTTGTAATTAAAAAAATCTTTATTTATTTAAAACCTCATAATTTATTACAATTAGCTGTTAGGCCAAGTGCACACTGGAGACAACACAGTCTGCAGACTGTTTTCAAACTGTCTTGGTTGAGTCTGCCTTGTAACACTTGTATTGCTACAGCCTTGCACACTGGAGGCAAGACAGTCGTATGTCTTATACTTAGCGAAATGAATCTCAGCAAACAGTCTGCGGACAGAAATGTGTAGGGACATCTCCTAGGCTGGGGGACTCTTTTGCCTTGCACCTGTCTTTGCCTCTAGCATGCACACTCCCATACTCTGTATAAGCCCTTAAGGTAGAGGCAAAACTGTCTGCTGGCAAAAAAGCCTGATAACTTTAAATTTAATTCTGTAGAGCCTCGATAAGAAGTGTCTCAAGGGGATAAGGGAAACAGTCTTGTTATTGAGATTAATAGGTTAAGGGGGTTTACAAGTCTAGACTTGTTCAAGGTACCTTATTCCTGTATAGAGTCCCGTTATAGAGGTTGACTTCTCAAAATGACTTGTTATAGAGGTTCTGAGTTACGTTGTGAATTGGAAAAAAAATCCGTGTTATTGAGGTTTGGATAATAATAGTCGTGTTATAGAGGTTAATGTAACATTATGTGTTATGGCAATCTCTAGGGGATTTGAAAATTGTACTTGTAATTGAGGTTGTCGTGTAAGGGAGGTTCTACTGTACTAATAAATTTAGTATTCCTTGGTGTAGCTATTTTAAATTATTTTTATTTATTTAATTAATTCTCCAAATGTACATCGTATTCATAATTACAATTAAAATATCAATGAGAATTCAAAAATAATAAAATTTAATATAATAGTGCAATTGGCATATCTGTCCCAGACAGGTCCAAAAGAAATTAAAAATAAACAAAACGAGGATTACCTGTCTATCAGACCATCCATTTTTACCACCACTGTTAACTGTTAAATCGTTAAATAATAATTATGTTAAATTTTAGTATTTTTTGTGCCTTACCTATTTTATTTCTTATATTTTTTTAGGTGGATCATACAATTATTATCTATCTTGTGAGTCCTGAAGGTGAATTTGTCGATTATTACGGTCAAAATAGAAGTGCCGATGAAGTAGTGTCAGCGGTACTGATGCATGCTGCAAAATATGAAAACTCGCACGGGAAATCGTGGCTCGCAAATCCTTTTGGACCGCGCTCAAAATTAAACGAAGCCAACTACAGCTGAATTTTTTTTTCTTTTTTAAATTTAAAATTTGAAAAGTGTCTTTGTATAGGTATAGAGAGAGTCTGAGAGAGATTTTGAGTAATATTTAAATTCAATTTGGTTTAAATCACTCTTGCTTTAATGTACATATGAAGAATTGTTATTATATTTTAAAAAAAAATTCGAGTAGTTTGCTTTTAAAATACTGTGAAACTCATGTTTTTTTTTAAAAAAAAAATACAGTCAGACCTCCATACAACAAACTTGATGGTTCCGGAAAAATTATTGTTGTATAGAAATTTTGTTATATAGAATTTCTTTTACTATAGAATCACTTAGTATATAGAATCCATGGGACATAAAAAAATTTGTTGCATAGAGATTTTCGCTGTACAGAAGTTTGTTATAAGGAGGTCCGACTGTAATAAGAAATTATTTTACTTTTTCTGTGCCACTGTAAAGTAGTGAGGCTAAAGATTTGGGTGATGATCTGTGTCAAAAGAAATATTTTAGCGTGCGCCTGCATTGTTTCATGTTCTTCACTCAAGAGAGACAAGAGTTTTTGAAAAATTTACCTGTTGTAAAAAAAAGACATTTGCCACTTGAAACTTTCTTTGATCAAACTGTTTATCATGTATATGTCAATATTGATACACAACTGAACTATTTTAAGATGTGAAGCGATAGTGGAGGTCGTCATTAAGTGTTGAAATAAAAAAGTCTCTCCTCGTAAATAACATTTAATAAAATTCAGTTCATCTTTTAGCCACTATAGGGCCATCATCAGTGCCAAAAATTGATGTGCAGTGAGTCATACCAACCTAGCAAATGGTACGAGACTACAACCAGTTCACGCCTTGTTCCAGTTGCAAGGTTGGTACCGCTGCATTCCATCTTCTAATGTTTTAATTAACATTTTTTCAATTTTGAGCACTGATGATGGTCTATAGTGGCTGAAAGATGATCTGAATTTTATTAAATATTTTTACGGGGAGAGACTTTTTTATCTCATAAAAAATCTTAAAAAGGTAAATAATAAATAAAATAGAATCTATTCAAGTCTATTCCAAGGATAATAATAATAAAATAAAACCAGAATTAAGAAAATACACATTTTTGAAGTATTATGAGAAAGCTTTTAAGTCCGTAAACATAATCCAGTACTTTCTACAATGCAGATTATCCAAGTCTATAAACAATGTAACTTCATAATAGCTTGTGTTAAGTTTTATTTGTTGTTTATTACTGCCAATATAACTTATAACTTACTTATTAACAAATTCGTTGGGATATTCGACTAAATTAGACTTTATTTGCTATTTAAATTTGTTTGCTTTATTATTTCGTTTTTACTAACAAGTTGAATATATGAAAAATAAATTATTGTGAACTTACAAATGTTTAAATTTGTAAAAATTAAAAAAAAATTAAAAAAAATCAACCAATTTAAATTAAAAATAAATGCATAAAATCTATAAATTTAATTTAAATATGATGTATTTATAAGTTGTGTCCTATTTTTAATGTGGTGTTGATATTTAAAAGGAGATAAGTGATAAAATTTAAAATAGTTCCAGTGCCAATAGCGTTGAAAAACATGTATGTTCCCATTTGCTTTAGGTTAATAACTTATCAATGTTATTGGCAAAAGGACATAGTATGTTTTCATTGAAAAAAAATAAAAATAATAATAAAAATAAATAAATAATAATAATAATAATAATAATAATAATAATAATAATAAATT
>KZ653558.1:13266-25071 GCA_001010745.2 Gerris buenoi | reverse complement strand
GACAAGGTCCTGTCGTTCGTTTCTCCACTAACGCACATACCGGGTCCGCGGATTTCCCCAAATCCGTTGGAAAAGTCCGTGGTCCGTTGTAAAAATCCGCTCGTGTGTGGCCACTAATGTATTTCATCTTATCACTTATTGAACGGGCGATGGGAATTTCCCGCTCTCTGAGTTCTCGTACTATATTCAACGACTTCTCTTCAAGAAACCGGATGCTGTACCTTTATTGGAATATTTAACACGCCAGGCGACTTGTGGTTAAGTGGGAGAGACGTTGTTGAGCCCTAACTGGGTTAAATCTACTGGGCATACTGCTCGGTTAGCATTTAGTGAAGTTGGGACCCAGTTAGCTTATTGCACTCCGACCAACGGTATAAGGTACTGTCTTGACCCACTCTAAAACGGTCCTTTTCAGGACCACCATTTATTTAAAAAAAAAGGACCTGTTGCTCACGTCTTACCAAATTACTGCTTTTATTTATTTTATTAATCTTAATGGTGGTCCTGAAAAGCTCCTTATTAAAGTTGAACCCTGTTTAAGAGTCATGCCTTAATACGTCATGATCTGTTAGTGCGTCATTATCTTATAACTTTGTTTCTAATTCTGTATCAATATGCGGGACGATTAAAGCTTCTTACATTATTTACTATAAATATAAGAAAAATTAAATTACAAAGTATTTTTTACGTCATAAGACAACTATTAACGACTAAATATAGTTTTGTGGTTGTTCCCATTAGCTATTATAAATTTTCCCCAGGAAATATTTACTTACATTCTTCAATGGTGCTTAAAAGGACTATATCTATATACTATATCTATATACGATTTTGTGGTCTTTAATATATATTTTTACGGAGCAACATGTAAATTGTTTTTTTGCATTATAATAATTATTGTCTTTGTTGAATGTGCATATGAATAAAAATAAATAAATATATTTATATAAAAATATATAATGAGTATTTCTCGTTAATTTGATTCACTTTAAACTGACTTTTACACTTCTAAAAATCATTTTTATATTTAAAAAAAAAAAAAAAAAAAAAAAGTCTTACCAAAAACGGTGCACATAATTCCGAGTGATTGTCCAAAGGTAATGGTTACAGCTAGCATCATATAAGCTATCATAACTGATAGAAGATAACACATTGTAGCCTTTCCATGATCAGATTGATTCAACTGCGGCAAAATCCAATAGACAAGAAGCGTCAACGCGAAAAACGGTATCGATATCGAAATACAAGTTATATAAAAAGTTTTACGCCACAATATCGGATCTACTGATCGAATCGTTAATTGGTTATCAATCGATTCATCGTTATCATTTCGTTCAGACTGTCCAGTTGAATTTAGTGCATGTTGCAATTTAATGGTTTTTCTACCATCGTGGGTTCTGTAGTTGGCTGTTTTCAATGTTTGTCCTCCGGGAAATAAATGTCTATGGCTTTTATCATCTTCATTTGACGAAACCAACGTTGTTTGTGTATTCCTATTTTTATCCGCAGACTTGGTCTGTGCGTGTGTGTTGACAACGGCAGACAGGGTCCGCGATCAAGGTCCTGTCGTTCGTTTCTCCACTAACGCACATACCGGGTCCGCGGATTTCCCCAAATCCGTTGGAAAAGTCCGTGGTCCGTTGTAAAAATCCGNTCAGACGTTTTATTAGAATCATCAGTTAGTTTCTTAGTAGGAACAATCATTATATTGTCATTATCAGCCGTTTTATTATCATTATCCGTTTTATTATCATCGACTGTATAATTTGATTGTTCAATTGTTTTATTTGTAAAATCAGACGTTTTATTAGCAAGATCAATCGTTTTATTAATAAAATCAATTGGTTGGTTCGTAGTATCAGCCATATTATTAGCAATATCAATTCCTTCAGTAACGGGATCCATTTTTATACCAGAAAGATCAACAGTGATACCATCCGAATAAATTATTGCTCGAGATAGATCAACCGTTTTATTAGTAGAGTCAGTATTATTAATTAAAGAATCAATAGTTCTATTCATTAGGATAGAAGTGAGAACCGTTTTATTATTAGGATCAGTCATTTTATTTGCAGGATCAAAGGTTTTAAAAGCTTGATTAATCATTTTATTTGTAGAATTTTCAGGTTTTATATTTTCCCCTAGGTCATCCTTTTCAATGTTTTGAAAGTTCACGTTATTGCCTTTATTAGTTGTTATATTTTCTTGAAAATCAATTTTCTCATTTAGACCTGTGTTTATCTTATCTTCAAGATTATATTTATAATTTTGATTAGTCTTTATGTCTTCTATATCACCTTCTTTCTGAATGTAAATAGCTTTCAATTCATCTTCTTGATCGATGATCTCTTTTTCGTTTGTCATTATCCTTTCTTCAGGATTAATTTTATCATTTTGATCTGTCATTGTCATTATGCCTTCGTCACCTCCATCCTCATTATGAAAAGCTTTTAATTCATCTTCTTGTATGACTTTCTCTTTTTCGTTTGTCATTATCCTTTCTTCAGGCTTCATTTTATCATTTTGATCTGTCATTGTCATTATGCCTTTGTCACCTTCCTGAGCTTTTAATTCATCTTCTGGGTTAACTTTAACTTTCTCTTTTTGATTGATCCTTTCTTGATGATCTTAATCACATCTTTAAGAATCACTTTATCATTTTGATCTGTCTTAATCACATCTTTAAGAATCACTTTATCATTTTGATCTGTCTTTATCTCATCATTAAGAATCACTTTATCATTTTGATCTGTCTTTATCTCATCTATAAGAATCACTTTATAATTTTTATCTGTCTTTATCTCATCTTTAAGAATCACTTTATCATTTGGATCTGTCCTTATGGCTTCATTATAACCTTCCTTCTCGCTGTGCAGTGGTTTTATATAATCTTCTTCATTTACTTTCTCTCCAGTATTTGTGATTGTCCTTTCTTGGTGACTAATCTTCTTAATTTGGTCTGTATTTATCTCATCTTTAAAAATCNGGATCTGTCCTTATGGCTTCATTATAACCTTCCTTCTCGCTGTGCAGTGGTTTTATATAATCTTCTTCATTTACTTTCTCTCCAGTATTTGTGATTGTCCTTTCTTGGTGACTAATCTTCTTAATTTGGTCTGTATTTATCTCATCTTTAAAAATCACTTTATCTCTTTCATTAATCTTACTATTATTTATAACTTTCTCAGCATGATTAGTATTAATCATACCATCTTGATTTACCTTATCACTTTGCTCTGCGTTTATCTGATAATCAATATTTACTTTTTCATCTTCAACACTTGTAATCTGATCATCAGAATCCCCTTCAATATTTCCTATCATGGATCCATATTCTGGAACATCTTCAACGTGAAAAATTCGTGAATTATCATCATAATTTACCACAAATCTGTCATTATTTCCTATTTGATCGTTTCCATTCAACGATCTCTTTATCCTTGACTTTGAAAGCTTATGTTTAGTATCATCTTCGCCACTGAAATCTTCATGTTCAGAAGTTGTCTTGGTTGGGTTTTTACCACTGGATAAAGGCAAGTCTATTATTAGAGGCACGTCGTCTAAGTGAATATCGTTTTCCACAGCGCCAAGGACGTCAGCATTCACCTCAACTACTGACCAATCATCTTCCTTATTCTGATTCATCCAAATCCTTCCATTATGTTGCCTACTAACATAATATTTATTAAAATAATCCTCTGGATTCACTTCTAAATGTTTTATATCATACATTTTATCTTCATGACTATTTACATTTAATTCGTAACTTTTTCTTTTAATATTAAAATTCTTTTTAGAATTATAATTATTTTTAACAATATAACTATATTTACCGTTATTACTTCTCCTTTTTATGTTATTAAGATAATATTTTGATCCTTCATTCTTTTTAATATCATACAAATTATCTGTATTCTTATCACTTTTAAAAGTGTTTTTGTCATTATTATTATCACTTGTACCGTTTATCTTATCACGGTAATGTTTTGATTCTTTATCGTATCTTCTTGATGTTTTGGTAATACTTTGTGAATGTCCATTTAATAAATGATATTCATTTGTCATTCTTTGTGGCATATTTTGAGATCTTGTTAAATCCTTTGTCATTCCTTTCGACATCTTTTCAGATCTTATTAAATTCTTTGTCATTCCTTTCGACATCTTTTCAGATCTTGTTAAATCCTTTGTCATTCCTTTCGACATCTTTTCAGATCTTATTAAATTCTTTGTCATACCTTTCGACATCTTTTCAGATCTTGTTAAATCCTTTGTCATTCCTTTCGACATCTTTTCAGATCTTGTTAAATCCTTTGTCATTCCTTTCGACATCTTTTCAGATCTTGTTAAATGCATTTCGATCCCCTCTACCATATTTTGAGTTCTTGTTGGTCCATTTTTTAAAATGATTCGAGATTTATCATAGTTTTTAGTCGATTTTTCAAAACTTTCTAGTTTATTTCGAATATTATTATAATTGAATTTCGAAGTAATATAACCATTTAAATTATAATTCATCGATATATCGTTTAAACTATAATCAATCGATCTATCATTTAAATTTTCATTTACATCATGGGAATCAGTTTTCTGCCCTTTTAATATACTCGATAAGGGCAATCGATCTCTCATTATGTCAATATTCATAGCATATACAAATTTCTGAACAATTATATAATTTAGAAAAATAAAAATGAATATTAATTTCAATATCATTATGTAAAAATAATATATATTCATAAAATTACGATTTCAATTGAATCCCTTCTATATTATCAAATATACTATAAAAGATGTATATTATAAAATTTCATTTAGATGCATCATTTGCTGAAAAAAACCACGTTTTATAAAAAAAATAATCCAAGTGCATCAAATAAACACTATAATTAAATTTGTTGTAAACAAAAACAATAAACTAATTAAATTTGTTGTAAACAAAACAATAAAATAATTAAATTTGTTTATTATTAAATAAATTTTTCAATAATTATATCCGTATATACTATAAAAAAACTAAACACTATTAAAAACAACGTTATGTGCGAACAAATACTACATTTTAAAATTGTATGTTTCGATATATCGTATGTTTAGGTAAAAGTTTTAGATATACAAAGCGGAGTCGACTTTTACTGTTAGCCGGCGTATGTCTGACTGAATGGATGTCGTATTTGTTCTTGCCAAACTGGTTTTTTCCCACTAATTTTTTATACTTTTTTATCATTATTATTTTTTATTCTATCGATACATCGAAGTTTTACTCTACGTATTACATAATAAAATTATGCACATCGATATAATATGTTAAAGTGATAATAATAAAAGGATTTATTTTTTATCATTATTATTGTCTATACTATCGATATATCGAAGTTTTACTCTACGTATTACATAATAGTATTAATCATATCGATATAATATTTCGAAGTGATTATAATAAAAGGATTTATTTTTAATCATTATTATTTTCTATAGGTACTATCGATATATCGATGTTTTACACTACGTATTACATAATAAAATTATGCACATCGATATAATATAATAATGTCGATATAATAATGTTGAAGTGATTATAATAAAAGGATTTATTTTTAATCATTATTATTTTCTATACTATCGATATATTGAAGTTTTACTCTACGTATTACATAATAGTATTAATCATATCGATATAATATTTCGAAGTGATTATTATAAAAAGATTTATTTAAATAAATCTTTTAAAAAACGAATAATTCATTCGTCTATTACAATATAAATTATAACATGATATTATATCGATATTTATTGAAGTGATTGAATGCGATATATCGATATTTGTTTTAAAGAACTGTTTGAATTTTATATGATTGATTCTTCTTAATAATATAATATATTTGATATACTCTTCCAAATTTCTTTTTCACATAAAATTTTCGAAAATCAAATTTAAAAAATCCCCCCCCCCACCATTAATAAACATTCAAATTTTTCAGATTTCCAAGCTATGTCCCGCGGACAAACTTTGCCGACAACTTATCCTTAATAATGGCACCGAAAGATTAACTTACGAGTTTACACAAAATTCTAGCTTGATATTAGTCAGATGACTTACTTCCATGACTTAGTCATAGAAGAAATGACAATGAGTGAAGTGACTCACACCGCTGCTGTTTTAACAAATTACCTTTATTGTAATTATATATGTGTTTAATTATTGACAAATTAAGAGTTTTTTCGCGTTTATTTTAAAAGGGTTTGAAAATGTTCTGATGTAGGAACGAAATAAAGCCAATTATGAAATCAGGAAGTTGACTTTAGTTCATAATTATTATTATTATTTTTTTTTTAAAAAAGTAACCACTATTTGGCACAAAAAAGAAAATTCATAATAAATTAAAGAGGACAACCAAAATAGAAACAGAGCTTTAAATTGATCCCTCATTATTAGAATCAGACAAATTTGACTTTTTATAAATGTTGGTTAGGGGAGGGGGGAATTTTTGAAATATGCGATTTTCAATTTTTTTTTTTGATGCGATATTCGATGCAAAAAATCAAATTTGCTGAAACATCAAAACTAATGAAGAAAATAAGAGTATGTGGTATAAAATTTAATTAGAAAAACTACAGGATATTATAAGATGGAGGAAGTTTAAAGAATTATTGGAGGCCGCAAGCATTGCAAGAAGAAAATACTATCTATGAAGTCAGAAGAGAGTAGAATATTACAAGAAAATGATAAAATAATAAGATCATACAAAAAAGTTATATGCAGATTGAGTGTATGAATGAAGCCATGATAATGATAAAATAAATAGAAAAAGTATTTAAAAGACGGTACTTCTTTAGATGGTTACTCCCCTGTGTTTTTTTTTTTTTTAATATAAATGGCCTTGACTAAATAAATATTAAGATAAAGGGATGCTTAGTCCAATGTACTTTAGGACAAAGGAATATCACACTTATGTTTTTATAAGGGGAGTAACAATCTAAAGAAGAATACTCCGTATACCTTCTTTAGATGGTTACTCCCCTTTGTTTTCTTAATAAGGGGAGTAACCATCTAAAGAAGTGCCTAATAAAAGACTACGTTTAGTAATGTGTAAAAGTAAAATACAGTAGTCCCTCAGAAATCCGGCAGATATCAGACCAGAGGACTGCCGGATTAGTTGAGGTTTATTTAAAAAAACACATTTTTAAAACACCTGTGTTTATTGCACAGTATAATATTACGTAATTACATACATACATAAAATACATATATAAATAAAACGGAAGTTACTCCTTTGAGGGAATAGTTCTAAAAAAGCCTAAATTTTCTTTTGCTTCTTTACATTAAATGATATTTTTATCACTTTAAACCCCTTCCTCTTCCCGTTTGCCCTTCTAAAAACGTAGGATTACTGTGTGGGTCGGATTGGTGAAGTGCCGGATTATAGAGGTTATACTGTCATGCCAATAAAATGTAGACGAAGTGTAATGTAATCACAAAAACTAAACCTTGGCGCCCTGGAAGATCGAGGATCGTGTCACGTCATCCTTTTAAAAATTAAAAGAGGACCCTGATAAGTAAGTAAATTTAAAGTGTGTTGTCAATAAATGGTATACATTCATAGAGATTATTCGATAAATATATAAAATATTTTAGAAAAAATATATTATTATAGTAATAAAGAAAAATTCCATTGCTGTTTTTTTCCATTAATAGAAGTATACCCTGCGAATGTAAACATTATACGTATAAATAAACACTCTTTTATTCACTGATGAATGAAAATAGAAGCGTAGAAAATTTAGACATTTATACACCATGACATAAACAAACATTGAGAAGATAAAATCTCCCGTGAGATTTGTCAACAAACCGATAATATAACTGATCTTCCCATGAATACATGGATGATGGGTTTAAAAAGACACGAGTTTGGGAGGGGGAACGAGAAAAAATCATGGACTGTTTAAATTTACAAAACCGACCATTGTTAAATCGAGCATGGATGAAAAAAAGGAATTATAGGAGTGTGAGATGGTTAGCTTGTGGCTATAAGTTTTGGCCGCAAGATACGGCCGATTTAGACAAATTCAAGGGAGTTTAATTGTTAAGAGCCGGATGGTAGTCGTTCAATGAGGCATGAAGTACGCGTGACCTTTTGGTATTTAAGTAGGGGTAACAAGCATGCGGTCCCTTAAATCCATTCCGGTATGAATACGTCGAACAATGGACAACTCGCGGTTTTGAATTAAGAGGGGAAGAGGTCCGACGAGTGGTAGAGGGATTTTTCAATTCGGAAGGGATGGGAAACAAGTTGTAGGGTAGACTAGAGGTGTGAGGGCACGCGACACGAAACAACCCAAACGGATGTTCCACCTTGAACTACAACCCTTCACCCTTCCCCTTAGTTTAAATATTTACTTTGATACGCATCAATAAACCGTATTTTACTACGAATAAAACCTATTGTCGTTTAATTATATTTATTTATTTATTCTTGTCAAATTATTCACAATGTTAGCTTGAACTATGTTAACTATTTTATTACCTTTTGATAAACACAAAAATCATTACAGCATTGGAGATATCAGTTATTTTACAAATCTATCTATAAAATTAAAAGCAAGTATGCATTAAGTATTTAAACTATGTAAATAGATGACTCGAAAAATGAAATCAAAAATATATAAACAAGAGGGAAAAGGACGGGAAGGTTTCATTCAGGTTTGTTTCAACGCGAAAAAGTTTGTTTGGAACTTCATATTCTTGCGTCATGTTATGGCAGCCTATAGATTATTCTCAAGCGCGCAATAAACGACGGGTATGAACCCCCATCTTTATAAACCAGTCCTCATAAGACGTATGCGCATTTACTGTCTGAACTGGGTCTAGAACCATTCTCTAATTGCCTGTTCGAACAAACCTATTTATTAATAGTTCTCTTTATATTTTGCTTCATAGCCTACGAGTACAAGTATTTATACATACAACAGATTTATTAAAATTAGTTATCTAATGTATTTAAGTAAATTTAGTTGTTTAGTTATCACATTGCTCTTATTTAAACTTGATTATTATTTTTATTTTTTTTTAAATCGGACCAAGACAAACTTTCTCTTATACGAGTTCATAATAATTTAGCCCAATGTCTCCATTTATTATTTTTTTGTAGGTACATTAAATGATTATTAAACATTTTATCAAAATTTATCATAAAAATAACTTCTCCTCGGCGGAGAATCGAACCTTGTCTCTCTCCATCTGCGATTAAAACTATTTTCTCAGGAACTAGATTTTTCCCGGGAAAACGGCTAATATCGTTAGATTCGTATTTAAATGGACTGCATTTTAGAATTTTTTTTATCATAATCGTCTGAACTGTTTTCGAAAAATAATTTGTTTTGACGAATAGCGCCCTCAGAGTAGGAACTAACATTCATTTTGCGAATTCGCCTCGAGGTAAAATTTTTCGTCATCAGTGAACAAATTCTTCTTAATAATACAGTGTATGATGTATGGTGGATTTATACTTAACTGCACGACTGCACGTGAAACAAGGTTAGAGGAATAATAAGAGTAAATACACTGTGTGCTAGAAAAAGATAGAAAAGGGGGCAATTGGGGTTCACTTTCCACTAATATTTGTTTATATAAATTACAAATTATCTTCGTAAAATAGTTACCTCTGTTATCCAGTGTTAGCATCTGCGCCTCTCATGACTATGAATACATTTAGCTGGTCTAAAATATTTATTAAAAAACACAAATTATTTATAATTTGTTTCAATTATATCAGAGCCAGGATCAAACGTCAGAGAGGCCGGGTTCAATTCCCCATCGAGGAGAAGTTATTTTTATGATAAATGTTGATAAAAATGAAAATAAATGGAAAACACTGGGCTAAGTAAATATTATAAACTCGTATATGAAAAAGTTTGTCTGAGTTCTCTCAAACCGATTTTTACGTAATCAGTTTAAAACTTTGTAAGAATTGCTAAACATATTGCTTGTATTTTTCTAATTATTTTATGTTTTATGACGTTCATATTTTGATAATCTATCTATGTTGTTGCATTTATGTATTATATTATCATTATTTTGAGCTTAATCAATTAGGTGTCAAAGTTTTTATTACCTTACTTTGATAAGTATATAAAACACGAGCCTGGGTAATGGGTAAGTAAATCCATCAAAATTTTAAAAATTGAATTTTCGCGGGTATCACAATTCTTTCTCCCTATAAAACGTATATGAGAAAATAAAAAAGGGGGGATTTGTGAGATTTGGTAATAAGTGTGTATACACTACAATTACCAAGAGGCTACTGTGTTTACTTGCTCCTCTATAAGTGTAGGGTACAATTGAATAAAAAAAAAGAAGTTTTTTTGTCCATTTACGATAGGTCATTGGAAATAGGGTGAGAACTAGAGTAGAGTGAACACTTATGTTCACTGTTCACCCCCTGGGGCTAATTTGTAGACTTATGACATAGGGTGAACAGTTCGACACTATAAACTAAGGGGGTGTAACCACGTTCATCCCCTCACGTTATAGTCCCTACAGTTTCCCACGACGGATATATCAAAGGATGATGACCGTCTTCCGATTGTTTGCTGACGATAAAAGGCTAATCGTACAACTGTACGGAGTTTGGCTCGTATATATAATTAATAGGCATGTAATAATAAAACATAATCGTATGTTATTGACTTTTAAAATTATTTATATTTATGGTAATTTGACAACCCTTCGTCCGTTCATATAGCTAATTTAAAACATAAAATTTTCTCATGTTATAGTGACAAGCTCTCTTAATAGTAGACACTTCTCTAATAGTGATTTTTTTTTTTTTTTGCATTCCCCTTAATTTTATTTAGTAAAAGTTGCCACCTTGCGCAGAGCACGGGGCTCACGCTAGGTATCAGTTACTAATTTTCCTATTATCATGTAACTACAAAGTGATTGTTTGAAATAGCTTTTTTACTTTCTCACATAAAGAGAAAGTATTGTGATGGCGCGAAAATTCAATTGTGGGATTTTGAGTCCAAAAATGTGGTTTTTAAAACATGTCTGTCAATCGTCTGTCGTCTATGCAGACGCGTGGAGCCTTATCTACTGGGCCCATTTTGACAAAATTTGGCATACATATTTAAAAAAAATCATACTCTGAGGCAAAATCGAGAAATTAATTTAGACCCAAATTTGGGGGCACTACTCCCCAAAAACTAAAAAAAAAAACGCGAGAGAGAGAAAAAAAAAGTATATTTCTCGAAAATGGTTTCGACGATTATGATTAACAAATAATAAAATACTTAGAGTAAAAAAAGAAAAAAATACCGCCATATTTTTTTAATCACTTTATATTTAATTTCACCTCAGAAATGCATAAAACCGCTGTTTTGAGAGGTCATATTATCAAAATTTTCCGGGGGAGGACCCCCGGACACCCCACCATAGATGCCCCCACTCTGCGCCAACAGTAGACGACGCCCATGCAATGGCAAAGTTATATGAAAAGCCTTCATGATGTACACTGTTGAAAATCTCTTTACTAGTACAGTAATTGTTATTATGTACATTTTGAGGAGACAAAATCGAAAAATATATCAAAAAATCCACATATGCGTATTTATGTATGTTCTTTATACTACTTTGCAGTTTGAATCCGATCTCGATGAAAATTTGCAAACTTGCCCTTCAAAGCAAGGGAAAATTTACTGTCTGCATGAATTTCCGAAATTTAAATTTTGGTACACAGGGGTACGGGGTACAAGTAATGGATACGGGGTCTAAGTAATTACTTTAGGAGTCATTGTTGTTACTTACAG
>KZ653557.1:37601-48572 GCA_001010745.2 Gerris buenoi | reverse complement strand
GGGGGGGGGGGGGGGGGAGCGGTTCGAGGTTTTATTCCGGTATTTGAAATCCCTCAGTAAACTCGGGATTTACTTTTCAAAACGAAAGTGAATCCAGGTAATATTTGCCAGCTGTAGGAAACAAGCCTTAGTGGAACACGGTAATCCATGGCAATCCCTTGGTATTGCACACCGTAATGTTAGCATCGGGATATACAAAGTTTACCCAAAAGTTTGGGGAAGCTGCAATTTTTAACAACTAACTTGAAAATCATAATTCAATGTTTTATTATTTTGTTTATTTGAGTAACAATAATAGTCTGGCAAACTCACAGCTTCCTATAGTTTACTTTAATATGTTGATTTGGCGACCCTTTATTGCCTAATTTATTGAATCCCCCCCCCCCTTTTTTAAATTGAAATTGTGTTGTTATTTTGCATGAATAGATGTATTTGATTTAAAATGTGTATAAAAAAAAACAATGTAACATTTATTTAAATAAAGTATACTAGTCAAATTATTATGTGATTTTTCTAATAATTTAATATTTAATAACAAAAAAATTTGATTTTAACTAAGCCCCTCCTACGGAGGCAGATGTACAATATTATCGTTATCACCAAAATTTATTTAAATTGACTTAAGAGGACTCTTCTATGAATCGAAACGTCTCAGCATAATGAAATAACTTGGTAGTTTAACTCTTTTTACACCTCACCGTCCATCATTACTTCTTGTTAGTTATACATTCAAATAGGGTGTACTCTTAAATTTATATTAATTTAGGTTCGTAAGGTGGAGTGCGGTAAAGTAAAATGTGTTCGATAAAGTAAAACGAGTGCGGTAAAGTAGCAAGTGCAGGTATCTGCTGTTTTGTGTACATTTTGAGTGCGATAACAACCACTAGGTCAACTGTAGAAGAACTCCGAATTGGAAACACTCCTATTGACAGAAGTCCTTCTGAAACGGATCAGGAACATGTTTGGTGTTTGTTCTGTCTGTCGTTTGACATTTTTACAAACCATATTCAATGTATTTTAATGTTCTACTTGAAATCATTTCTCAAGAAATGTTGCCAGAAATAGTGATTTATTGTAGAGTAAATCGAATCATCCCTTAATGTAGTATTATCTGTAAAGATTATGGTAAAGGAAAAGATGTAAAAGGCAAGACAAGCCAAGCGGATGACTGAACAAGGATAGGGTTCAACCTTGTATAGAATGCCGTGAAATACGTTCTAAACTTCTGCTTTACTTTGAACATTATATAATAGAGACAAAGTTATAACCTTCAATTTAATTTTTTTTTAAATTTAATCAGCAAAGATTTCAAGTTTAAAAATGTCCAATGTGGTCCAAAGTTTAAAAATGTGTGATGTTCAATCAAAATCACTCTTCTTTTTAAGCTCTTTTTTCTTTAATTGCATTGCTTTTAGAAATAAATTGTGCAAAGAAATAATTACAAGGAGCTGCTCCCTTTTTTTGTTTTTGTTTTTTTAGTTTGTTTTTCTTCTTAAAATAATATTATTTTGCCTTTGGAACAACAGGAATAAACAAGAGAACCAAGAATAAAACATTTTTGTGGTAACCACTGAAAATTTACTCATTAATTAAGAAATAAATAAATGTTTCTCTATTTTGAAAAGCGGCCATTTTGAAAAAGCAGGAATTAGCAAGGATGCTAAAAATCGAAACAATTTTTGTACCACTATAAATATACTCATTAATTATTACTAAATGCAAATTATGACGAAACTTCTGATTTTGTGTGTAGATACTTCTTGAGTCCAGTTTAATGAAGAAATTAACAAATAATTCTCGTAGATTAAAATTAGTAGTTTTTTTTTTTGCAATATCTCGAAAACGATGAGGTTTAGTGTTAGGTCCATTTCATAAAAAAATAAAATAGATAACAATTCCCTGCAAAAAGAATCCTATATGGACATTGTATGGAATAAAATAAATTAGCCTTATAAGTGGTGTGAAAGATGATCAAACACTTTTAATAACTTAATTTGTGTTATTTTTGCTGATAAGACTTCGAAAATTTGAATAAAGTTTAAGATCTAACATGAAGTAAGACTTTTTAACTTTTTGGCTAACTTTCAACCCACTAAAGCTTCTAAGGCCCAAGATCGTTTCTATATTAATAATGTAGAATACGGACTTTGCTGTTAATTTTGCAAAAAAATTAAAAACCAGGAAAATCTTGACCATTGTATGGTTAAAAGGAATATGCGCTTTGATCTGTTTGTCTCTTGTGTCTCATTGTGTTAACGTAGAAGAATCCAATAGATATGAAAGACATTTAGCTCACGGCTATATGATAGCGCGCAAAGAGCACGAAAACGTTAGCTCAAAACTAATAGATACTATGATTTTAAACCAAATTAGTTTTTATCCTTGGAAGATCCAATTTTTGAGATACAGATAAAAAAAAATTAGTTCACACAGAAAACAACACCGAAATGTAAACAGTGACCTACTGTTCTAATTTTAAATGACACATTTGGGACTTAAAATGGTATGTCTATGCATATTAAAAAAAAAAATTGTTCAAGTTTTTTCGGGTGATTTTTCAAGATTAATTTGCTTATTTGATAAATAAACGAAATTTAGTGTACTTAAATTGTTAGCCGAATTAAGATCCCTAGAATATTATTTCGACGAACTTTATTTCGACTCGATTATTTGCAGTGTGCTAATTGAAGAGTGTAGCAACAAAATAAATGTTACATTATTATAAGATTTAGAGTTTTTCCTTTGTGATAGCAGAGCAGGTTTTGTAAGATTCTAGTTCTCCAAATACATTTCTAGATTTGTTAAAGTGTATAATCGTTAATCCTACTCGTGTCTAAATTTCTTAGTATCGTAACAGTTGGGGGTTTCTATACAACTACGGGGTTCTATACAACCACTTTTATCGGTTTTAACTTTACTAATTTCTAATAAATACTCCTAATTTCGAGGAAAGTAAAATTGCGTTCAGAGATCATTTTGGCCTTGTGGTTAATGCACTCATAATTCGTCTGAGATCAAGGTCAATGATCAATAAATTCCAGAGAGATTATACATTATACATGCTTAAAACTGATAATCATATCAAGGCGATGGGTGATGTGGCTTATTCCCTTTTGCCTTTCTGTTAATCAGAACGTTACGTGGCTTATGCCTTTGGAAGTAGAAACAAGTGACCAGCGAATCTGGTGAATATCATAGTTTTTAGGAGAAAGGAGACAAATCTGGTGAAGGTTCATATAGTTTTTTGGGAAAAAATTATGAATCTGGTAAAGGTTCATAGTTTTATAGAGAAGAGTGATGAATCTGGTGAAGGTTCAAATTTTTTGTGCCTGTTAATTTAGAGCTTAAAATTAATTTATTAATATTGTCTCCACGTATGCATATCTAATTAAAATTTCATTAAAACGGTACGGGAGTTAACTCGCACCAACAGGTGCGAATGTTCAAAAAAATATGTATACCTACACTCATTTTCTCTACTTCATGGAAAACATAATAGTTATTTATGCACCAAGGGAATAATGTGAGACATTATTTCCCGCGTGACAGAGTTGATTCCTGAGGCAAAGCTGAAGGAATCAAGGCAACTAATTCCCGAGGCGAAGCCGAGGGTATTAGGTATCTTAATTCCCGAGGCGAAGCCGAGGGATTAATACCAATTAGCTCCTGAGGCGAAGCCGAGGGAGATAATTATAACAAGGGAATAATAATGCATTATTCTCGAGGTCCATACAAAATTTTATCTCCAGAAAAAGCGCTTTCTAAGATTCGTTTAACAAAGAAAACATTTGTATTTCTTTATTAAACGTATTATTATAGTATATAAATTATTTAAATGATTTAAAACAATTAATAATCACTTTTAAAGTAATAAAAAACATTAAGTTCAACGGAAGTTAAACAAAAGTAAACAAATCATGGTAGAATGACTCTCAATACAGCTGGGAGTTTAGAAGCAGTGCTGCTAACCTGTTTTCAATCAATTCTCTATATTTACCATTCATTCTCTAGTATTTACAAAATAATTAGGTTGGCGAACGTGGATTATTTGCCCGTTTGCACATTATTTCCCTGTTTTTACATTATTTCCCCGTTTTTGAGAACAGGGATGAAAAGACCAACATTATTACCTATAAACTAGCCCTGAAAAGTTACTTTTCGTCCCTGCTGGAGATAAATATATTTATCTACGACTTGCACTGTAAGTAGACTTTACATTGCTAATAAAAGGGAGGGAAGTAACACTTCCCTCCCTTGGGAGTAAAAAAACAGTCATACCAACTTAAAAGGTATTTTTTAGGTAAATTTTAAGTATTATGTTGTTTTTTTAGCTGTTTTGTTTACTTTTTTTCGGGAAGGTTACTTTAGGTTATCATACAAAGTCTTTAAATTAAAAACAAACAAAACGTAATTAAATTAAAAACGTATATATTTAGTATAAGAATTGTTATTTTAATAAATCAAGTAACTAAATATCAGTTTAAGGTGTTTAAATTGCGTGAATTTGTAGGTAAAACTTTTATATTTACAAACTTAATAGCTATTACCCATGGTGCACTAGTCGTAGATAAAATTTAATAAGCAACATGGATCGAAGTATTTCTACTCTCAGGATTATCTCTCTCGGCATGCCTCGAGAGTTAATACTACAGTTATCTCCTTCGGCCTTACGGCCTCGGGAGCTAATGAAGTTTTGTTCTTCGGCGTTGCCTCAGGAGAAAACTTAACCTCGAGCCGGAAAACATACTTCTCTCCCTTGTTGCGTAAATAACTATTCTGAGCATTGAATCCCCTTATCGAAATTCAATGCTTTTAAATGAAGTGGAGAAAACCATTATACATTTGCCTAATTGATATAGTAGACGAATCTTAAGGTGTGAAATTATGACACATCAATCCATTTTGATGACCGTTTGGTCCGATGGGAACTCTGATATCATTATATATTATTTTTTCACTTCTATCGGTGAAATAAAGCACTACAATGAATACAAGTTAAAACCATTCTACCTCCTTGTATATTCTAACTTCCTAGTACGACATTTAATTTTTCATGTCGTTTTTGCTGACAGAAATTTCTTATGTCCCTTAGAGCTAAAACATTTATTTTATAAAACACCTTTTAAATAATCGGTTAAAAATTAAAATAAACCTTTTTAAGTATAGTTGATACTTTCCCCTTAACTTGTTCCCGTGGATTGTCTACTATTACCACAGAATCTAGAATCCCGGCAAAATAGCTTACTTGGTATAAATTGACAAAATAAAACTTGTTAGGACCTAGGAAGCTTAGAAAAACATTATATTTTATAGAAATAGAAACTATTCTCAATCTTTGTGCGCCATTTCCTCGGAATCTAGTTTTTTCGTGGGAAGTTGGCTTTATGTTGTTACATTAGAATCGAAATGATACTTTTTCTTTTAAATGAGAATGCCAGAAACAAATCCTTTTTCACAGTATTTTATAGTTACGGGTAGAACAGTTTCACCAAAATTAGAGCAAATAATTCTGGTTTTATTTTTCCAGAACATGTGTAGCAAATTTTATTTTAATTAGTTTTGCTAGTTTAGCTCCTGGCGTCTTAGACGTGTGGATTCTCATCTTAATTCGCTTAAATCCATCGAATTACTTCCATACGCGTAGTTTGTACTGAAAGTATTGAGATGATGCGAAAATTTGATTTGAGTTTTAATAAATTTACACTAGTTATATTTAGATAGAATGCTGACTTTGACAATAATAATGCATACAAACACATACTGATACAGCCTGATAACAAACGTTCCGACAATTTTGATTAAAAATCTAAATGTAGCCTTTTTAAATACGAATCTAAACATATGAATTGTTTTCTCGGAAAAATTTAGTTCCATGAGAAATAGCTTTAAACGCAAAAGGTGAGAGATCGGGTTCCTTGCCAGATAGGAGTTATGACAGTTCTTTAGATTGTTACTCCCCGTATAAAAAATACAGAGGGGAATAAAAATCTAAAGAAGCTGGACGGAATGTTCTTCTTTAGAGTGTTACTCCCCTTAGAAAAACAGAAGTGTGATGTTCTTTTGTAACAAAGTACATTAGACTAAAAATACTTTTTTCCATGTAGGCTGTGAAATAGTAACTTTAGAGCCTAGAAAACAAAGCTAAAATCAATTTTTTCGTTACGTGGACTTCATTACTCCTGGAGTAATAAAAAATCTTCATTACTCCTGGGAGTAAAGAAAAAATTTTTTACGTCCTAGGACGCAAAAAATTTTTATTGTACTACAAGAACTTGTCAAAACTTCCGTAGGAGCGCTGATTTCTTACTAATGTGGCTCTTAGTACGATTGAATTCCGCTAGATGTCAATGCGTTTTATTTATCTTTTCTTATAGTGTAACCTCTTTTTAAGGTTTTTTTTTTTTAATCTTAAGTTTAAACTAATATTTGTTATTATTATATTGATTATTGATTAATATTTAATGTTTTTTATTGTCTGCTACCTCGGAAAAAATAGCATATGCTACACGACTGTGAAGTGTTTTTTCTTTACCTTCGCAATATTTCCTGTCTCGCTTCGCTCGACAGTAAATGTAATTGCCGCGGTAAAGAAAAAACTCACTTCACAGCCTAGTAACATAATATACTATTATCTACGATTGATACGTAATATAATATAAACATTGTATCTCTGTTTAGATTTGTAGAAAGTGATTTTTTACACACCTGTATTAATTGTGCATGCGTGTCTCATAGTTTTGAAGAATTCCTCTTTTTTTCCACTCTAGTGACGAAAAGAAGAAGAATTCTTCTACTTTACCCACGATCAGCGAGTTTGTTTACATTTAACATGATATAACTAATTTGATTTTTATTTAATAAAAGTAACTGTTTGTATCGAGTTTTTTTGTGAAAATCAATGAGTGATTTAAGTGATTATGACGAATATGAGGAGAATAAAACGCCTTCGGAAAAAATTAATTCGGCACAAAATAAAACTAACGAATTGATGTCATCTTTATCAAAAGAGAAATACAAGCTTACATACAGGAAGTTTATTATTTTTTTCTGCACTTATTATTAAAATCCAACAATCGCAGATAAAGTACGGTACGCAACTCGTGCGAAAACGGCATTTTGCATTGCTCGTGTGGTTTTACTACCCTCGCTGTCGCTCGGGTATAAACTCCACATTCGCATGCAAAATGCTACTTTCCACACTCGACGCGTAATATACTATTATCTTAATAGTTATTTAGTCAAAGTAATTTATATCCTTAAAAAACATAGGGGAATAATAAATCTAATGAAGTACCGGAGTTATTTCTATAAAATGTAAATTTGTTTTCTTTTGTAAAATTTAAATTCTGATAAAATGTTCAATGTTAATTAAACGTAACCACGAAAACTTGAAACAAATAACAAATGGACCAAGTTATTAATGATCTCATATATGAAAATGTTAACATGTATCAGCCATACTTTTACTTAATGTAAACTATATAAAGAAAAGGTTAATTCATTAAGGGGATGCCTAGCAGCTAAAAATAATAACTACGTATATGAATATAGATTTTATTCAAGGTATAATATTCATATTTACTTAAATATAGAATTATGCGATTTCTATTTATACTTGCTAATTAAATGAATTGTTTTTATTATGTTTCAAGAGATTTTATGTGATTATAGCTTCTATTAAAATAATAACTAAGTATAATAATAACTAAGTAAAATAATAACTAAGTATAAACTTGATTTCAACAAAGTTTTCAAAGTTGAATGTTGCAAGTTTCAACGTTATAGATTAACCCTGTTGAATTTCACTTGCACTATACCTGGCAAGGTTTAGATACTAACTAGTCTCATTATCTCTAACTTTAAGATAGGTTACAGCAAGGTTTAATCTTGATATAACCTTGAGTAACCTCACTCAACAAACTTGTATCAGACGGATGTTCTCACAAATTTCTCAGTAATGACGGGATATAAAGTAAATACAAAACTCACAACGTTTTCACCAATTGTAATTTCTCTGAACTTCGAACTACTGTCAAACTGATAACGCTAATTGTACTTCGTACATACTTTACTTAACCTTTGTTATAAATGAAATAACAAGAAATATGATTTCGTTAAACTACGTAATATGTCTAATCTGATTTACAGGTTTCTATGATGGTATTATATATTTAGTTATAATTCTCTTTTATGAATTTAGAAATTATTTTGAGATATATGAACATGAAGACCTATTCTGTTAAAGATAACATGTTCCACTGTTAGTATTACAATAAGAGTGCGATATTTCTTACATAATATATACATAAACGTACATAACTAGATTTATTATTCAGTTATAGAAGAATGGTGACTCTGATGTTAACGAAACATGATTTGGAGCGAAAACTTCCATAAGAATTTTTATGTATTGTTTCTGAGCTTACCGAAAGTAACGGAAGCATGTTCACTTTTGAGAACAAAAAAAAAATAAATAAATAAATAAATATATGTCTTCGATTTTAAAAATTCCAAGCCAGAAATCTGTTTCAGACATCAGGGAACATTTTTGGTCTTGAATCCTGAATCGAGTGACGATAACTTGAGTAAATGTCGACCGACTTAGAAGAAATTTGGTAGACATGTTTACTTTACCAATGCCCAGGACTAGTTCGTTGGACAACGTTATTTGTCCAAGCGTTCACGCGCAACACTCACGTAAACGTAAACTTCATATTTAAAATTGGAATTTTAGGTCAGGAAAAAAATACAACTTTATCCATTTAATGAGACAAATACACCAGAGTAATCCCGAATATTGTGAATTGCTTAAATCGAAATGAAATCTTGAATTTATGTATCAAATAAACATTTCTAAATTGTGTGCATGTGTTTTCGTCGGAATCCTCTATAAGTATGTAGGTTTTACTTCCAACTTTGATTAGCATTATAAAATTAAATCTTTGTGGCGTGGTCCCCCCTTTTTGTGCGAGCCCCTAGGCCTAAATCCGGCACTGATTTAGCTGTAACTGGTACTTATCTTTATCAACTATTGACACATCCATATTTTTAATATTTTATAAGTTTAGGAATTTTTTATAGCACAGGACGCAAAATCACAGGGACCACAGCGATAGGTAGACGTTGAGTTGATTAAACGATCAACTCAACAACGTGTTCTGATATCAGTGAAATCTACCACATCAAACAGTTTGGTTCGAGTTCAAGAGCGTTCCATCAAAACGAAATTAGCAATCAATTGCCAACTGATCCAATGACCGCACTTGCGCATTACGTCGATCTACTAATTCGAAACTGATTTGAAACTGGTGGTTGGAACAAACCTAATGTTTCATTTAACGAACCAAAATCCGAATTGTTATGAAGTATGAGTTTTGTATAAAAAGGTTCAAGGCTAATCCTTAGGAAGTGGAGGCTACCCACAGACCTTGGTTTTTTCCTTAATACATTTTTTTGGTCCAGGCCGTTTTAAAGCGGACCCATTATTCCCCGTTATGTAAAACTTTTAGGAATAGAGGCGTTAAGTGAAATTCTTCTTTAAACTTTTAGGCCTCTTTTCTCTACTTGGGAAAATTGTCAAAGATTTATTTAACAAGGATATTTATTTAGCATTTAACAATACTTAAAAAGAAGCTTAGTAGAGGAAGTATCTGATAAATTTCCTCTCTTCTCCTTCCTTTCAGCGTAACAAACGTCTCAACTTAAAAGGTATAAAAGTGAAGGCACTTTATATTCGAAACTTTTAATGTTCCTTGGTAAAAATTTCGCTTTTTTATTTTCCCTTTACTTATAGTAATGCTTCCTTTTAACTAAATTTAAAATTCTTTTAAATTAACATTTAAAATTCTCTTAAATTAACTTTATAACTCTCTAAATTTAAAATTATTTTATATTAACATTAAATTTTAACCTGTCATCATCACCTATTCCATGAGACCATCATTTCTACAAATAATATTTTTTAATAAAACCAATAGCAACACCTCTAAGAAGTGATAAAGATCACTAATTCTATTAAAGCGGACCTAAACGTTTATAATTAAGAAAACAACGTTTTTGCCGATATCTTACGTTCTAAAGTCAATTGAAAGAGGCAAGTAAAATTTCAACTTGATACAACCAGGCGTTTTTGAGTAGTAAAGTCAAACATTTTATAATAATGGTTTAAATTAATGGTGTAGTCTATAGGTTTGTTTAGGAAGCAAAGATTTGTACGAAGTACCCCCACTCTACCCCACACTGCCCCCTTTCTCTTATCTTCAACTATGACATTCATCATGATTAATAACTTCCAACTTTCGGTATTTCATTGCAATAAGCTCACTTCAATGATAGAGCCACGCGATGCCTAGTTTATTCTAGTATTAGATTCCATACTAATAATATGTGTATAATTACATTTGTTTCAGGCGTAAAAAAGAGGTGTTAAGATGAAGGTGGTAGTTCAACTGGTTGCTGCTGCTCTTCTCTTGTTAGCAGAGAGGAAGTTTGTATCTCCGTCTCCTCTTTCAACTCAAGGTAACCTTATAATTATATTTAACTAGCCGTTATGCCCGTTGCAACGGGCAGAAAAAAAGAGGTGGAAGATAATTAGTTATATTTAAAATGAATGAGTCTGTCATGTTATACTTAAACAGAAAGAGCCACGTGATGTCCAGTGGTTTCTTTATTTTTTTTTTAGTCCCGTTCGACAGCTCAATGGTTTCTGTATTGTTATTAATTATTGTTATTCTTATTAATCAATTATACTTCATCTTTTATAGTTTTATATAATCGAGTAGAGTCCCGACGGCAACGTCGACGGGCGACGGGCAACGACTCACCTCTAAATGATTTATAACGTTAAAAATTAGTGCGCCATAAGCTGGGGTTGAACCAGTGACCTCCAGCGTAAGAAGCGGGACCGCTAGCAATGAGCTACCAAACCAGATTGAAACTTTCGGCCTTAAACTTTCTATTTAAACAGTATAA
>KZ653557.1:6194-34396 GCA_001010745.2 Gerris buenoi | reverse complement strand
CCCACTTTGCCCCCAGGCCACCCAACTTCAAAATTTCAAATTGGAACGTATATTTTTGATAGCATATTTGGATTCTACGGTGAAAAATAATAAACTTTTACTTGAAACTATTTTTTCTATCACCAATATTTTGCCCCCTACAGTGGGGCAAAGATAGCAAAATAACCCTTTCGAAATACTAAAAATTACACTTAAATCGTTACTATTGCATTATAAAGTTTATTAATTCGATTCTTCTATAGTTTAGTTCATTAATAAATAGATTTAACAGATTATAGGTTGATACATCAATTGATGACATTTCAAATGAAAGTTACTGTGACTTGGTTCAGATTTGAACTGAAACTTCAGAGAAAATTCAAATACAAATTCTTTAGGGTTCATTGAAACTACGCATTCTGTGGGTTTCCCATGGTACTAACAATTATAACACTATAACCCTATTAAAATATACAGTATAAGCTTTCACAATATATCTCTATCTTATTTTTTTCAAAAAATGGACTTGGCCCACTTTAGCACTTACCCCCTCAAATAATGAAGAATCATTAAAAAAAAAAAAAAAAAACACATTCATGCACAATCATTTATTTATCCAATTTATGTATTAGCTGCCATAATCTGTTGCTATAAACATCTTATGAACTGGCTAGAATTATTTGGTGTACAGGAAATGTCTAATTCTAAAGGATAAAGGAAATTCTATTTCTTTTACCGATTAGTAAAGACATTTCTAGTGTAAATCGTAGAAACAAAAATTCTAGTTTAAGAAAAATTTAGCGTTGAAGAGTAATTTATTTTGTTAAAAGAAACATTTACCGTAAAAACTCGCGTATAATATGCTCTATGCACAAATTTTACCTCTTTTCTTCTTCTAAAATAGGGGTGCGTATTGTAATTAAGTTAAACAAATGATCTATTGATTTTTCCATCTTGACTTTTTGCCATTATAAGTAGGTAAATTAAAAATATCCATCATATGACTACTTGCTACACTACAAGTCTACCTGTAAGAAAATGTTATACTGGTCTAAAAATATAATAGTTGCTGAAAATCAGTGCTTTCTCTGGAGAGAATGACCCAGACCCAAACACAACTCACTTCCGCAATGCTTTTAAACAACTTTTATATTTTTAGACCAGTTCCAAGGTCACTTTTACGAGAAATTCTTTCTCACCCTTAATTTTGAATGTTGTCATTAACGGGTATTAAAGAGCTCCTTCTGTAGAGCCGAACCACAATTCGATTAACCTCTGGTTTCAAGGACTCAGATACTAAGACAGGGATTTTCAAGNTCATTTAAAAAAAAAAAAAAAAAACACATTCATGCACAATCATTTATTTATCCAATTTATGTATTAGCTGCCATAATCTGTTGCTATAAACATCTTATGAACTGGCTAGAATTATTTGGTGTACAGGAAATGTCTAATTCTAAAGGATAAAGGAAATTCTATTTCTTTTACCGATTAGTAAAGACATTTCTAGTGTAAATCGTAGAAACAAAAATTCTAGTTTAAGAAATATTTAGCGTTGAAGAGTAATTTATTTTGTTAAAAGAAACATTTACCGTAAAAACTCGCGTATAATATGCTCTATGCACAAATTTGACCTCTTTTCTTCTTCTAAAATAGGGGTGCGTATTGTAATTAAGTTAAACAAATGATCTATTGATTTTTCCATCTTGACTTTTTGCCATTATAAGTAGGTAAATTAAAAATATCCATCATATGACTACTTGCTACACTACAAGTCTACCTGTAAGAAAATGTTATACTGGTCTAAAAATATAATTGTTGCTGAAAAATCAGTGCTTTCTCTGGAGAGAATGACCCAGACCCAAACACAACTCACTTCCGCAATGCTTTTAAACAACTATTATATTTTTAGACCAGTTCCAAGGTCACTTTTACGAGAAATTCTTTCTCACCCTTAATTTTGAATGTTGTCATTAACGGGTATTAAAGAGCTCCTTCTGTAGAGCCGAACCACAATTCGATTAACCTCTGGTTTCAAGGACTCAGATACTAAGACAGGGATTTTCAAGTACTTAAAACTTCTAAGGTTGGAACCTTCAGTGTAAACATACCTCAGATCTCTACCCTAAACCCTTAGGTCCTTTTGATTTATTCATTTTAACCCAAATTTGCACGGTGCTTTGTAATTAGATTGTGGCAAGCCAGTTGGATAGAGAAGGTAAGGTTAGGCAACCCAACCATATTAATTATTCCCTCCTTGCCTTTTCCTACCTTCAAATTAGTAACCTGTAGTTATGTGGATTATGCTGAATATCTCACCTAAAGTAATTGCAGAGTGGATTACTATTTGATCATGTAGCTTACTTGATTTGTTTATAGTTTTCATCGAGTGGATAATGACAGAGGTGAGGCATTCAAATAAAGTTTCAAAATGTGTTGAAATAACATTTATCTACGTTTGATAAACATTTTATCTCTGATTAGATGCGTAGAAAATGATTATTTACGTAATTGTATTCATTGCGCATGCGCGTTTCACAAATCCTCTCTTTTCCGCCCTAGTGCGGTAAAAAAAGAATTCTTCACCTTTACGCGTGATTAGCGAGTTTGTTTTCATTTAACAAAAATAATTTGCTTTTTATTTAAGTAAAGTTACTGTTAATATCGAGTTTTTAGTGAAAAACAATGATTGATTTATGTCATTATGACGAAAATAAGGATAATACGCCTCCCGAAATAATTAATTCGGCACAAAATACAACTAATGAATCAATGTCATCTTTGTCAAGAGAGAAAAACGAATTTACATACAGGAAATTTTAAATATTTTTTTTTCTCTATATTATTACAATTCAACAATCGCAGATAGAGTACGGTACGCAACTCGTGTGAAAACTGCATTTTGCATGCGAGTGTGGAGTTTGCACCCGAACGACAGCGAGAGTAGTAAAACCACACAAGCTTTCCTAGACACGCATCGGGGAGCATTTTTGATAGATTTAAAATAAAAGAATTGATAATATTAAATAAATTTGATAATAATGGTTTGTGAAAGCATATAATATCATATATATAAGTACGTTATAGAAGGAGAAGAAGCTATGTACCCACTAATTGGTAGACTATTTTTGGTTTTACAAAACATGCACTAGAAAGGAGAACATTTTTTTTTAAGAGCCACAGTTCCACGCACGATCACAGTATGTGCATTTGTCACTAAAGATAAAAGAACTTTTTTACAACTTTTGTATTTATGATTTTTTTTTTGCACTACAATTATTGAACCAGTATTGAACTACAGAGCTGTATGAATGAATTTATGAGTGTATTTGTATGAAATGTATTTACATTGACATTGACTTGATTAAATGAAGACCGATTTAGTTGAAATTTGTTATAAATTATTCTTTTTATCAATGAGCAGGCTAAGTTGAACAATAAAGACTTTAATTATAAAGTATAAAGTATAGAGCACCTTCAGCTATTTTATTATATAGATCCTAATTAATTTGATGAGTTTTTTTCTTCCTTACCTTTGATGTGTTTTTTTCTCTGTCAGCAAAAATGTAAACAGAATGGTTATTTTGGAAAAAATATAAATCGATTAATAATACTATCTTAGAAAACAATGAAGGCAAGACTTTTCTAGATATTTACCGGCAGATAACCTTAAAACATAGATCACGATGAACCCTATTGTATAGCTGTAATAAAGTATTCAATTATTCTAGATTGCTGTGCATATTTTGCAAAGCCCTTGATTTATTAGACGCTTCTGAATTAAAAATCTAAATTCGATGCATCATTATGTCGCCATCAGTGCATAGAATAAAATAAGAACTGGTATACTGCAACGTGAGTTGCTGGCTTAAGGAGAAGATGACGAAACTGCCACTTACCAAGTAATGGTTCTCATTTGATGGCAAACCTTTAGAATGCCCCATAGATACCTTATAAAAGAGTTTAAGGGATTGCTGACTGTAAGATGTTTACTATTTATTTATGAGCTTTTAGTCTGCTTAAGGAAAAGAGTAATCTGAGAGGAAATTCTTCACTTTATCAGAGTTTGTTTAATGGGAGTCCATTAAGCAAAGCGTTGGTGAGTTCTGAGTACGCTTTATGTCTCTGAGCTTTTACCCACCTAGGGGGTACGTCTACGTCCGGTATGAACTACTCGCTGCTCTTTTAGAGAAAAGTTCTAAAAAGCATGTTGAACAAATCCCTCCACATCAAATTTAATGTTTCTTGTTGAATATATGAAATAAAATCTCTTATTTTTAAAGAAATGAATAATTTACAACAAACTCAACATTTTCCATTTACTCAGGTGTTTGTCGTATCCTGATTGCATTATTTCCTTAGCTATATTCTTACTCTTACTGTGGATATAAAGAGTTCATTGGCTTTTAGTAAAGAAGAGGGGATGAAGAAGGGTGAAGGGCATTAACAGATAAATGAGGGAGTCTTTCAAGAAACANACCCTATTGTATAGCTGTAATAAAGTATTCAATTATTCTAGATTGCTGTGCATATTTTGCAAAGCCCTTGATTTATTAGATGCTTCTGAATTAAAAATCTAAATTCGATGCATCATTATGTCGCCATAAGTGCATAGAATAAAATAAGAACTGGTATACTGCAACGTGAGTTGCTGGCTTAAGGAGAAGATGACGAAACTGCCACTTACCAAGTAATGGTTCTCATTTGATGGCAAACCTTTAGAATGCCCCATAGATACCTTATAAAAGAGTTTAAGGGATTGCTGACTGTAAGATGTTTACTATTTATTTATGAGCTTTTAGTCTGCTTAAGGAAAAGAGTAATATGAGAGGAAATTCTTCACTTTATCAGAGTTTGTTTAATGGGAGTCCATTAAGCAAAGCGTTGGTGTGTTCTGAGTACGCTCTATGTCTCTGAGCTTTTACCTACCTAGGGGGGGGGGTACGTCTACGTCCGGTTTGAACTACTCGCTGCTGTTGTACAGAAAAGTTCTAAAAAGCATGTTGAACTAATCCCTCTACATCAAATTTAATGATTCTTTTTTAATATCTTTCTTGTTGTTTTCTTGTTTAATATATGAAATAAAATCTCTTATTTTTAAAGAAATGAATAATTTAAAACAAACTCAACATTTTCCATTTACTCAGGTGTTTGTCGTATCCTGATTGCATTATTTCCTTAGCTATATTCTTACTCTTACTATGGATATAAAGAGTTCATTGGCTTTTAGTAAAGAAGAGGGGATGAAGAAGGGTGAAGGGCATTAACAGATAAATGAGGGAGTCTTTCAAGAAACAGGGTAAAATACAGGGATGCTTGATGTGAACCTCTTAAGCCTTGTATATCCCTTCACTAAGCCATCGGATTAATACGTACATAGCTCCCTCTAGTGCCAAAGGCACAAAGTTAATTCTTTCACTAAGCTAGAGAATTTACAACGTTCTAAATATCAACATAAGAGCACAAAGCGAATAATTTTACTAGAAAATACACGTTATAATTAACTCAACTCGGTTCATATACGAGTTTCTTTTGTAAGGTTGTTATTAAATTGGATGTAAAAATAGAATTACATCCTTTTTGTACGTAACAGCGAATTTCAGACTGTCTAAAACAAAAATTATAATTCCAGTTTACAGTTTTTTTTTGTTTTTTTTTAATATTATTTATATGTATAAACATTTTGCTACCGAGCTTACAGAAGATAACTGAAGCATTGTGTTTACTTTGAGAAATCCGTTTCAGACATCATGGAGCATTTTTAGTCTCGAGTCTCTGTGTGACGGTTTGTTTGTACGCGAATCCTGAAACGTGCGACGATAACTTGAGTAAATGTCGACCGATTTTTGATGACATTTATTAGAAATGTTCATTTTACCAATGCCCAGGACGAGTTTGTACCATTTTTTTTAACCAATTTTGTACCATGCACTCTTTACCCAGTGGAGGTAAGTGCAGAATTGAATTTTAAAAGGTTTGAACAGATATTAAGGCAAATTAGAAATGATGTGCTTTTCTATTTCTATCTAGTAATTTTGTGTTTATTCATTTTTAAAACAAAGACCATAATTATTAAATAAAATGTGGTTTATTCATATTTACCCCAAATACTCAATTAATAATTTGTGTAGAAAGTTCAATATCAGATTTTTTTGTTTTACAAGTGGACTGAAATCTATAAGTTGTATACTTTTCTCTTCATATTATATAGGGGGAAAAATATTAGAGATAGCAAGAAAAACGGTTGAAGTAAAGTTTTCTTATTTTTTGCCATAGAATCTAAATCTACAATCAAAAATATACACTCCAATTTTAAATTTTGAAGTTGGATGGCCTCGGGCAAAACGGGGGTGGGGAGGGGGCAAACGGGGTGTTTTCCCCTAGTGCGCGATTACATGAAAACAAATCTCCCTTTGCATACAAATACCCCAAGTTTAATTAATTCATCTCAAACCGTTCAAAATTTAAAAGAGGGGAGGGGAGACTTTTGGATCAACCTGTACATTGATTGTTATGTACCCTAGAACATAATGTATTCTATCATTTTTTTCTTTCTTGTTAAAATATTATTTTAACCAAAATAATATTTATATATTAATATTAAATTAGAAAGAATAATAAATAATTATTATTAGAGTTTGGTGTAAACCTTTAGCTGTGATATTTGGAAGGTTTCTCACTATATTACCTTGTGACCCTACAGCAGTGTGTAGGAGGTTAGACCGTGCTTTTATTACAAAGTTATAAAGTGCTAACTAGCTATAAAATATGTTATATATTTTTTTATTTATGACTCCATTTATTTATTCTTAGAAACTCTGATGTAGGTTGAACCATTATTCTGAGGTTTATGTGAATTTTCCGCTTGACAGCTCAACTGTAAATTTATAAAAAGATATATTGTGCATCACCGTCTTTACTTTCGTTACTTTTAGTCGTTATTTTCGTAGTTATGAAAAGTAAACTAAAGGTTTGATACCTTCTAGAGCAATTGGTATCACCTCACTGGGATAATAATGTAAAATAGGTTTATTTTTTTCCGAAAAGTATTTATGACTTGCCACAGAAAATAGCTTACTTATTTGATGTAATAAAAAGAATATAAGCAATTCACTATTAAACAATCAATGGCATTCATTCATAAAATGATTCATTGATTAATTAATTTACTCATTCACTTATTCATTCATATATAATGAAATTATTAGTGAATAAAACTCAATATGGCATAATTTATTAGTAGAACACCCAAACAAAATAGTGTTATTGATTGAATTCAAATAACCATATAAATTGTTTTCCCAGGAAAAATCCTGTTTCCGAGAATATTGATAAATACTAATTTAATTCGAAAGTCTGAGAGGCCAGGAATGGATTTTCCTGGAAATCTAAAACAAAATGTAAATTGTAGGTTGGAAGTTTCTGGAATGAAAGTCCGTAGAGTAATTTATAAATTTATTTCATTCATAGCATTTGCCCAAGGAACCTGAGCTTCATCAATGACCAAAAAGATGCTAATAATATTTGACCGATTTTTTATTTATTTATTTATTCTTTTTTAAACTTTTTAGTTCTTTATCTTTATATTAATTGTCCAGTCATTTTAGGTTTTCTATTCCACAAACATCGGAGGTGTTCAATGATAATCGCCGGTTAGAAAAAAATTAGATAAATATCACTTTTATGACAATGCATAAATTTTACATTATATTATGAACTATGTTATAATTTAATCCTAGATAAAAACTTTTTTTTCTTTTAAATATTGTTAAAAATGTCATAATTCTGTTTCATAACGTTTATAACCTTCCTACTACTTATATACCTAAGTGTATATAGTTTTATGCGATTTTTGCGTCTTATATCCGTCGTCTCATTTTTATTTTCAAACTGGATATGTTAAAAGCTATAAAATCTAAACCAATATAAACAACAAAAGCAAATATAAACCTGTATAATATTTTGGAAAAATCTAAACGAGTCTTGGGTTTCATCTTCGCGCTTTAGATTCACTTATTCAACAAATGTGTATTGCTACAGAAATTTTAATATTAGCTTAATTGAAATTAATATTTGGTATTAATTTATTGGGTTCTTCATAAATTTATATTTAAATTCAGGATCATTAAGTCAGTTTATGGTCAATTAAATTCAGGTTAAATATTAAATCAGGGTCAAGTTGAGATCATGTCTCTTTTAATATGAATAAAATAATAATCAAACAAAATTGAGAATAATCTAGTAAAAATTAACTAATAAATAAAATATCATTAACAAACCTTTCGCTATTTGTAGGCATAAATTTGTACTAATTATCCTCTACTAATTTGGAATACGCCAACAGTCAATAATTTCTAACAATATCACCACTACTTCAATGCTCGTACTACTGATCACGTATATTCTTCATGTAAATTACTTGCACTGGTACTACCTATGTGCACTCTTCCAATGGTAAATGCAGTCTAACAATAACCCTATTACTTATACTCCCACTACTTATCAAATTGATTCCTAATTCAATTTACTTGCACTGTTACTATAAGCTACAGATTTGCAAACCCTACAATGGTCAATGTATTCAAATAATGACTCCCCCTGCTAAAGTTCTAATTAACGCCTCGTGCAGCATATTTGTAGTGCTACTAGCTGTCCATTGTTGAAGATTTCCGGTATACTTCTCAAACACGTATTTTCACAAGTTGTCCGCTTCCTCCTCTACCTAAATGTAAGCATTTTTACTAGTAGTTAGGGATCCAGTGTAACCGTGATGCTATAGTCACTAGTCCTGTTTGCTCGACTATCTATAAATCGAAGGTGAACTAGGTCACAGGTTCGATACAACACGTTGGCACTCTGATTTACACGTCTAATTATTGATCACACTATACTAGCTTTGACAATACTCGTACATTGGTGTCTAAAGTGGCAGGAACTTTACACAGGGTTAATGGAATGGCCCAAATAAGGAGGTAGGTTTATACTACAATAAAAATGTATGCATGAGGGACTATAGTCTATAAGATTAAAGTTGGCACAATCAAAAGGCGGGAAAATTTTGAGAGAAACGATTTTATTGGTCCCCCATGTTGAATGCAACTTCAGAAAAAAAATGCTCTACTCTACCCCTGTTCCACAAAAAAAATATAACATGGCAACACCGATTTTCCCTTTTTATAACCCCAAAACTACCTCCACATTTGTTGTTTCCCGCCTTCGATTGTGCCAACTCTAATCTTATAGACTGTAAGGGCCTGATAGCTAGATTTAAATTAGTGATTCGTTCTCTCTTTGCAACCTTAATTATCTTCAATATGTCCTTTAACGAAGTAACTATCTATACTTTTATTTGAACAATAATTGCTGTTGGGACTATAGTTTACGGTATGTACGATTGTGCTATTTATAATAACCCCTAATCCCCAAATCTTTCATTTTACTAAACTCCTTGAACAAAGTTGTAACATATTAGCACTCATTCATCATTTGTTCCAAATTCAAGTTAGAATTAGTTGTAATTTTAAGTTGTACTGTGATTCATCTATAATGAATAAAAAAATGTTTTCTGATACAATTGCGCAAAGACCAAATTTCTAATAATTTAATAAAACCTATAAGGTTAATAAAATTAAAAAAAAAAATACCAGAAGCTGTGTATTGTGTATATTTCCCAGTAGTTTCCATTGTTTTCAATGTGAATATAATTGAAAAATAGATAAATTTGCTTTCGTTTGCACGTTGACATGTTGTTGATTGATTGTATTGCAGATACATTTCTGAACATTTGAAAATACAGTATATATATTTATATACATCCATATGAAAAAAAGACGGAATGTTAGTAGGGGTATAGGTTAGAGAAAGAGAGTAACTATGTGCAAGATTTATTACCGTATCGGCAGTTAATAAATAATACTGGGATGACGCAAGCTACAAGCAGTAACCACTTAACTATAAATCAATTTGGATTTATTTACACTGTGAACACATACAGACGGATATTAGTATCTAGATACTTATCAGTGTCAACTAAAGTATCAATAACTTTATCGTGATACAATTTATCAGAGAAAATTTTATAGAATATATTATATTCTACCTCAAAAAATAACATTAAACATTTTATTTCTAATTGATATCCATTGCCTTTTTAGTATTTTACACTGGATAATTTAAAGATAAATTGTTTTAAATTTAGATTTATTAGTAAGTAGAGTACTCCTTTCTTTGTTCACTTTACTTGTTGCTGGGTCTTAAGGAAACAATTAAAAACGCACTCTTTAGCGATATTTCGACCCCTCCTTGGGACATTCTCAAGCTGACTGACTAGAAGATCTTACTACATTTGAGTTGATAAAATCTTTGAAAATTAATTTAGAATTGATTGAATCATCAGATTCTCGTCAAAAATCCTGCATATTATGGATCTGTTAAATTCTAAAAAAGATTGTCCAAAACTGCTCCTATGTCTCATAAAACCTAAAATTAAATTAACTTTCCATTTTTGTTAAAAAATATAAGTCAACTGCACCAATTCTATTATCACACTTACCGCACCATTGTGATAATAGAATTGGTGCAGTTGACTTATTGGCTTCATTGTTCATATTGTCGAATGCAAATAATAACCCAACTATTTTATAACAGCAGCAAAATGAAGAAAACTATTAAAATAAATTCAAAGGAAGATCAAATATTATTATATTAGATCAAATATTTTATTATATTCTGATGACGTTACCGTACGACAAACAAAATGCGTTACTGTAAAGTTACCGTAAAACAAACAAAATGCGAATTGAAGATTAGACAACTTAGTAAGGATAGGCTAAATTGTTCATTATCGAACGCGAATAACAGGAATATAGAAGCAGTATTTTTAATTAAGTTTTTAGATTAAATATTAAACCCGATATACTTTTAATTTTGAATCGTAAGGTTTTAAAGACATGTTTTTATTTTTTGATCTTGCCTACTACTTACGTTTTGGTTTAAATCCTGTTGCTTTGGTATCCTTTTGCAATCTCATGAATTTCACGCTTTGCTAAATTTATTTCCTTATGAACTTGAGCTATTTAATGGACACAAATTTCCAATTAAAAACAAGGGAGATTCTCGATAATACTTCACTTCTAATAAACAAACAAGTGTTGACTTCAAAAGCCTCAAAAACAAGAGGAGGGGTTTAGATCGCTCGATTGCACCCTTCCGATGGTTTCATTCTCATTGGAGTCACGGTGGTATTTAATAGAAACCCTGGGCGGTTGCAGTGCCTTCAAAACACAACACGCTATTTCTAATAATAACCAAATGAATATTAATGACATCAAAGGACGAGAGGGACAGATAAGAGAATGGGTTTCACAGGGAATCTCCTCACAGCACTGGACCGAAACACTACCGACCTCTCATAGCATCAACATCAAAACTGACGGCATCTCCTCAAGAATTAATTCTATTACAATATGCTGATGATATTTTAAGCTTCTCATCTAATATTTATGGGGGAAAAAACCGAGAGAAAACTAAAAATATCTCGGAGTGACTTCGATTTAACTTCGTTATATTAACCCGTGCCTCCCTTCATTTTCCAGTCAATTTATGTCATTAATAATTTTCAGAAAAGTTTGAGACCCTAAGCGAAAATATAAAAATTAATCTATTTAATGCCTATCAAAATTATAAATATCAGAGTTATTAAGACAGAGAAAACATTTATAATTACTATGGTAAATGTAACAATCCAATCTTATTACTACGTTTGTATTGGCTTGCTTCCTTATTTGTTTGTTTGTTGGTCCAGTACAAATCTTGCAATCGACTTTTAAATAACATCCCAAGTAGCTAGACATTTGAAACTTTTTGAATAGCTCAGAACACGATGACAATACATTATTTTAATACGTTTAGCCATCTTTCAGCAGAATTTAATTCATTTCCAGAAAATTTTGCAGTATGGAAAGTTAGTTTTTTATTTGTTTTGATATGACCCATTCAGTTTGACGGGTTTCAAATTTATGATTTTTTAATTTAGTCAACAGAAAATTTAAAAACGTTGTATATAAAAAGTTCTTTTTATCTTGTAATTTTATATATTATTTACATTTCTTATTGCATTAACGTGGTTATAAGCATTTAATAAATAACAAACTTAATAAATACTTAAATTATACATACGAATAATTTAACTTATAAAATTTTACACTGCCGAACTTATTTACTAGTTATTCTTCCCGAAGAATGAATTTTTATTCTCTTTTTTCTAAGAACATGCCTGTACTAAAATTTAAATTCTTTAAATATTTATTATTCATCATCGAACTTGAGTCAAACGAGTTAGAGACTGAATGATGATTACATTCCACATGCATTCTTTGCTTGATTAAGTAATATTCTCCATAAACTTAAGCCGTAAAGTAGATTTGGACCAAGTCAGTTTTGACTCTAATTTGACGCTATTTTGATCGTGTAAACAGTGTGTCAAACTTAACTTGGACATCCAAGTTGAGTTGGATAGGTTCCATATAAGTAAACTTTGATAAAACTAAAAATAGCGCCCACCTAATAAATTATAAGAACGAGCTGTCAAAATATGACAGACGTGAGGTTGAGTTGGGTTTTGTTAACCAGAAGTTTATATACCACCACTGTTTTAAAAACTTAATAAGTACAAATCAAGCCTCTAAGTTCTAGAGGGGAAAACATTCCACACAATCTATCTTAACCTCTACTTTATAGAGTATCAAAGTTTCACTACTTGGACCAAGTACACTTTGATCATGTAAAACTTACTTAAAAATTCCACAAACACTTAGACAAAGTGGACTTGATCAAAGTGACTTGAACCGAGTAAACTTGGATCGTGTAAACCAGGCTTTAAGGTTATATTCAACATGCATTCGTATCTTGGTTTAATAATATAATTTATGAACTTAAGGTTATATTCCACATGAATACCACAGAACTCTCAAAATATAACTACTTATTTGTCTCCATTATTTATTTTTTTTTTCTCTACAGATTAAGGCAAATTTCTTTAGCAACATGTTGTAAGATTTCTGTGGGAAAATATTTAATATTTTATCTGAAGCTCGTTTCTTTTCAACACTCTACTTATGAATATTAACAATTTAAAACTATTCTTAGCCTCATCAACATTGTCTGACGACCTTTACTAGCATGATGTAGGAGTTATAACTAACACAACTCCCTATCTCCGTCCTTGAGGAAAAAATTAATGGATACATGAAATGAACATTAAAAAGCATACTTAAACTATACGAGGTAGAGTTACTTTGATTTCGAGCTGATGTCTAATGAGGATGTAGCCTCAGGTACGAGCCAAGAGATTCTATATAATATTCATTGTCTAGAGAACAACCTGTTATCTTTTTCAAAACTCTCTGAAACTCTCTTCAAAGAGTTCTTAAGACATTTTAATTATTCGCAGGATCCAAGTTTTGCAACTCTCATAAAATTTACATATTTTTCATTTTTGTATGCTAACTTAGATTGGTTGCTTCTATGAAATTTTAAAATTTCTTACAACGATGTTTTATTTCATCTTTGGGTAGCAAAATTCTTAGATTTATAATTATTATTCAAAAATAGTCAGTCAGTTAAAAACATGAACATGAAATAAAGCGATTCTAGTGAGTATAAAAAGTTTAGTTGTTTGAACCTGTTATTATAATTTATTCAAACACTAGTCATGCGCGTAGAAATAAAAAAATGCTCTTAAATTGGCCATATTTGTTTTCAATATGGCTAACATTTTTCGGGGGAACTTCCATGTTCTTTATTTATACCTGAAAAGACCTTTAATGATAATATGCTATATGCTATGTAAGCATCAACGTTTTTCCAAAATCCACATTTTCACAATATTTGTTTTCATAATAACGCAAAGAATGGACTTTTTTTTGGTAATAGTTACGTATTATTTTTCTACACTTTCAGACCTTTATATTGATGTATGCTATTATGTTATGCTGACCAAAAACGTTTTGTTTAGTCATTCATCATTATATTTAGCCTACCCACTTAAAAATGTATAGTATGAAATAGGTCTAGGTGGTCTAGAAGTACCCAAACATTTTGATTTGCGAGTCTGTGGGTTATGGGGCCGATTCTGTAACTTTGAAACCTCCCTTTTCATGTTGTTATTTATCAAATTGTTGTTATGAAGATGCGCGCGCAATCTGTCAAGGTTAATCTATAACTTTGTCTGTTGTTATATAAGGAGAAATTGATAAATAAGGTTTGATATATAGCAACTCGAAATTGTTGTTGATATAATTCGTCAGGTTATTTTGTTATATATCAAATGCTAAAAACCAAAACAAAGTGACGCAATTATGTTTGTTTTCATTCATTTTTCTTGTTTTCTGACAGAAATAACTATAAAATAGCCAATAAAAAGGACGCTGTCAATGCGGAGTTCGGTATACGGCCATATACAGCGCTGGTATCACTTTACAGATTCACTACATTATATAACAACACTTTGATATATAGCGATGTTTGATAAATAATGTCAAAGTGGATATATATAAAAAAAGTTACAGAATCGGCCCCATGGTTATGTTAGGTGGGTCAACGAAATTTTTTATATATTTTGTTTTAGAAAATTATTAATAACTTAGGTTCTACTTAATATGTTTAAATGAAACCAAGCCTGCAAATACACAATCTGTTCGCGCTCATCTCTGAAAAAAAAAAAAAATAAAAATAATAATAATCGATTTCATTTTGTTAGTTTTGCGCCTATAAAGTCTGACTGTGGCGACAAACACACATACACAAAAAAAAAGTTAAGGTCGGATTCGGTTTTTGGAATGTATAAAATTAAAAAGTATCCAAAACAATTTCAATTTTGACCTATGTACCGTCAAAATTTTAATTTTATATATTATATAGATAGAAAAGTCCGTATTATAATAATAGTGGTTGCAATACTATGTTTATTGTTAATAGCCTCGATAGCAAGTGTAAAGTGGTTTGAAGCTTAAAGGCACATAATCGTGTCTGGCTTTTGGTATTTCCCTGTACATTTACAAAGTATGCCTTTAGTTTTTACAGCGGCTTTACTTTTTGACCTTATTTCCACTAATGGGCCGACTCCATTTGGAACAACATTGAATCCATTTTCCAGAGTGGAACCTGCAGTTCTACCAACTGGACTAGGTGTAGAAGGAAAATAGATCTGTTTTTTTATTTACCTCTTTGCCTCGTGTTCCAGTTTACATTTCATTTAAATGCTTCATCACCTTTTATTTTTGCCATGTGTTGGAGTCGCTCATACATTGTTAATTTATAAGGATTTTATGACATTTAAATTTATAAGTGAAGGAATAGTGCATGTCAATAAAAAATTATATACTAACAATTATCATAATTTCATGTGGCCTCAGCATATTTAAGAAATATGTATCGGTCTAACAACAAAGCTAAGGAATCATTCTGAAGAACAAATTTTTATGACTCCGTTTTATACAGCAACATTTTGCTTCCGAGCTTACTGAAGCTAACGAAAGCTATGTGATCGTTCTGAAGAACAAAAAATTTTAGGTCTCCGATTTTAAAAGTTCTAAGACAGGAATCCGTTACAGACATCTGAGAACATTTTTGTTCCGTGTCTGGCTGACAGTCTGTTGGTCTGTCTGTGTGTCAGTCTCTTACTCAATTTTTGCAAACCAACATATCTTAAAGACTACTCGTTCGATTCTATTGAAACTTCAATGATAGGTCATACTTAGCCCACTGTTGGTCCCATCAAAGTTTCTACCTTATGCGCATATTTGTTTCTCTTCCACATGCACACAAACATACATTTATTTACACCTATATCTTCAACTGTAATCATAGCCTGCAGATAGCCCCAGATTAATTTTGACCCTCTGCGCTCTGTAAATTTTTATAAAATTGATACTTTGATTCAAGTAAAAAATCAAAACTATTTTAACAGATTTAATTAAGGACAAGGGAAATTAAATAAATTGATTATACATTAAAGTAAAGGAAATAAGACTCAAGAAAGCTATGATCCTCACTAATTGGCAGACATTTCTTATTTCAATGAAAATAAATTACATGTTGCTTTTCTTTGTTACTTTCCCATATTCATCCAATCCTTCTTTGTGACTTTCAGCAGAATGTTTCATCGTTGTCAACTTGCCTAGGAAAAAAAAATCATATATTTTTTTTCTATTCATTTTCGTTTTGTAAACCTATATTATGTCAGATCAATGCATAATGTAACTTTTGTTCATGCAAGCTTATGGCAATATCTTGCACGCCTACTTTTTACAGACACAATGGTCTAATTTATCTTCTTGAATGTGTTAATTTTTTAACATTTATCTTGCTAGAGGATCTAATATAAATTATATCCTATATCAAAATAACGAATATGCCAAATTTGTTAGTATGCCATTCTATTTTTAAAACATTATTTTCAATTTAATTTATTTTACTTTATCTGATTAATTTTTAATGTTTATACCATTTATTAACATCTTATTTATACCACTTAGAAGTGTTCTCAAGAATTGTTCTGCCTTATAATATATTTATATGGTGTTTTAATTAACAGTATTATTGTCGGTGAATTTAAATCTAATACATTCTTAATACTCATCCCATTGATAATCCTAGAAGCAAATTCTATAATTTCTTGATAAAAGGATATCAATGCACAAAATGGTATTAATTCATTCATTTTTTCCTCTATTATATTTTTTTTATACCTTGATAAAAAAACAAAAGGCATGAGGACTAACTATCATAGTATTTTATCTATAGGTTCTAAAAATAGATTGACGATAGTAGGTGGAACTGGAAAGTAATTTAAAACTCCCAGGCAATGGATTTTACTCATGAATGAAGGAATTTTTTTTATTTGTTTTAAAATAAATAAAAGAAAAGTAATAAGGTATATTGACTATGGTCATCAATACGCTATCCGAATATTCATGCTAAAGGAAATGGACAGCTTGTAGGTCCCAATCAAAATCAATGAATAATTAAAGTGCAAATAGGCTATGTATTAATGAATTCTAATTGAACGGGCAATCCAGTCCCATGAGGACTCCCAATACCCAATCGTCAGATAATTGGTACGGAACACAGGTCTTCATCCTGTAAAAGGAAATTCAAAACTCAAATTTCGATATTTATTTTTACACATCAGATAAATTTGATCGATTTCTTTTCATCAGGCTGTTATCCAGTGTATAGACTTCATATCCTGCCAATTGGTACGAGTTTTTAATAGCTCTGAATACAACACATAATAAACATTATTTAATTTCTTGTTAAACCCAGATATGAAATCATTTAATCAAATCTATTACCTGCTTAGTATTTTATTTAGTTGTATCAGTTTATTATTTGTTTAAAGCTCAATGAGTAACTAGTATTTGCTTAATTCTAAACCACAATAGCAAATTTTATCAGTGTATTTTACTTATTTTCTCTTCGGCGCTACAGCTCATATAGAGCTTGGGCCTGACCAATATCGCGCCTCTATTCTATTCTATCCTGGACTACCAATCCTCTTCAGGAATTCATCCAATCTGGCCTGACCTTAAGGGGCAATTAGACGATCCGTTCCCTGCTGTCTAGTCTGTGCAACTTTACGGGTTTCCCAGTCTGTGGTCTCCCCACTATTCAACAGCGTTTTTTTCTAAGGAGACAAGGAAATCCAACTCTTTGTCGGGCCCAACAAAGAGAATTGCACTGTCTCATTGAAGGGTGAAGTGGTAGGGGATAGGAGTTCCCCCAGCCCTACATCGAATGGGATTTCCATCCGATTTCCCTGTTTGGTTTTTCGCCCAAAACCAGGTTTTCAGGCCGACGAAGTATTCAGGCCGACGAAGTATTCAGGCAATAGATACCTGGTTTTATGGTTGCATCAAACCACTTATATATATTTATAATTTTGGAAAAATCAGTGGCCGTGGCCCATGACCATATCGGATCGAATAATTGCCCCTTTAGTTCCTCTTTTCTACTCAACTTCTTCGCCGCCCTATCGTCCTGCCCATTCAATCTTAGTCTGACCCTCTTGGATTTAATTATCAGATTATCCCTTATACGCCATCTTCCATTGTCACAAAGTACTCCAAAGAATCTTTTCAATACTTCCGTCCCCATCTTCGTAGCAACCCCTTGCCTCTACACTTGTTCGTGTTAGTGACCAGTGACCACCAGTCTACTATAATACAGGTCTGTATATTCTCAGCTTAAAGTTTCAGCTAAACACCTTGCATTTGAAATTTCATCGAGGCAAAGTAGCTCCGGTTAGTGTCATTATCAGTTAATCAGCTGAATAATATTTAACTACAATTTATAACAATTAAAAATTGAGGGAGAAAGATACATTCACCATAGGAAATTAAACCATAGATACCTGGGTTTAAGGTCGCATTAAACCACTGAGATACTTTAGACAAAATCAGTCTAGATTTGGAGTTAGATTGCAATCATTTTTTCTTCCTAAAAATAAATATTGAATCAAATCATGGTTATGTCATTGTCGTATATTTTTTGTTCATGATTATTATTAACTTCATTAGTAAAACTGTCTTGTGTAACAGCTCGTATGTGCTTAAGTTTTTGAGAATGAAGTTTGTCGTCACGTAATTAGTGTGGCTGGAGATTTAATCCATATTCTGTCTTGTCTAGCTTAGTTATTAGGCTTCTAATTACTATTCCAACATCAAGTCCCATCTATAAAGCTTCTCTTTATACTTCCACGGAAACTCTCTTCCTTTCAGAAACACATTCTAGATTTAACTTCTAAGGAATAAATCATTTTAAATATTTATTGAAAACTTTAATTAATGCGTGCTTCTTACATTTAACAAAATGTGCATCCCGTCTGTCTGTCTGTCTGTCAGTAACGTTTACATGTCCGACGATAACTTTAGTAAAAATTAACTGATTTAGGTGAAACTTAATATGCCTGTTCCTTTTAGTAATCATCTGACAAACTTCCTTTAACAGCGTTATCTTTCTAAGAGTTCTCGCCAACGCTCGCTTAAACTTTAATGTAAAATTTAAATGTAAAACTTTAAATGTAAAATTAAAATTTCAGGACACAGGAAAAGATTCACTCATCACGTATTTGATTAGACCAACATTTTTTAGTAAAACCAACAGCGACACTGCTCTTAGTAGATAAATATTGTTAAAACTATTAAAGCAGTCCTAAATGTTTGAAATAGAGAAATCAATGATTTTACCGATATATTAAGTTCTAACGTAACGATTTTAATAAAAGTTCATACATATCGTTTAAAGTACAAGTGAAATAGGTATGTAAAATTAAAACTTGATACGGGCAGAAGATTTTGGGTATTGAAGTGATACATTTTATAATAGTTGAAATAAAAAAAAAATCTAGGTGTTTTCTGCCGTCTGCATGATTACAACCCTGTAAGTATATACAAACCGTAAGTATTACCAAAGTATATACCGTATATGTAAAGATGATAGACAAATTACTACGTTAAGCCTAAACTTCCCAACCGATTTCAATGAAATTTTGTATACATATTTAGAAAAATCAGAAATAAAGCAACAAAAAACTTGACATATAAGTTTTTATGTGAACGTTCAGAACGATTTGTTCTGAACGTACGTTGATATTTGTTACTAAAAATATCAATTAAAATTTCTAAAAGCGAGAATAACAAACTATAAATTGGAGACCTAGTTCCTTTAAATCATTCTAAGAAGTTTCTATCTATTGGTAAGCTAATCTATCACGATGAAGTTTAAAGGATCCGTTAAGAACCTTTAAATTATCAGTTTTTAATTAAACTTCCTAGTAGTCCAGGTTAATTAATCTCAACTTCGAGGTCAGACCACAACTAATGAATTGACTTTAGGAACTTTGTTTTAATTGGTTAAAATAGATATTAATACCATAAATTTAATATCTCCACTATTTTATCACTACCATTATTTAATATCTCACAACTTAAATTTGTATTTTAAAACTATTAATATATCACTAATAATTAAAAATAATTACAATTTTAATATTAACTGTGATCTTCATATTATTTTAATATTGATAAAATATTAATTTAATTACATTGGATGGATTGTCGAAAGTAGCCCGCGGAAAATCCCAGATTGGTTCTTTTTATTTTTTCCAAATTGATACTTTAATTAAAAAGAAATAATTGAAACGTTTAAAAAACTGTGGAAAATTAAATACTTTTGACAGTATTTTTGTAAAAGTATAATGTTATAAAATTATTTGAAAAAGGATGCGAGGAAGCTATGTGCCCCACTAAATTGCAGAATATTTTTTAATACAGTCTGTTCGTAAAAAAATAAAAAATAATAATAATAAAATAGGGTTCACTACCAAAAGATATACTATAAGAAATGATGATTTAGGTACTCTTTCGATAAGAAAATTGTTTAATGTTTGTACGTCAAAAGTTATGTTTTTACTGTAACAATATTGTTTCTATACATGATTACCAAGCGTTTAGAATTAGAAACTAGCACTTTCACTACTTGCACCCCCTTAGTTTTAAATAATAGTCTGCCCAACCCAAGTCTCAAAGGTTTGTGTGTTTGTCTCTCCAAGAAATTAAGACTCTTGGGGCAGTTTAATTATACTATTTTAAAATCGAGTCTTATCACCTGTAGGACAGTTTGCTTAGCGTATATTTAGCATCCCTTTGTCTTAATAGTTAATTAGACTAAATGATTTTATTATATTTATACGCACAAGTGTGATATTCCTTTTCCCAAGCAGAACGATTTGTTCTGAACGTACGTTGATATTTGTTACTAAAAATATCAATTAAAATTTCTAAAAGCGAGAATAACAAACTATAAATTGGAGACCTAGTTCCTTTAAATCATTCTAAGAAGTTTCTATCTATTGGTAAGCTAATCTATCACGATGAAGTTTAAAGGATCCGTTAAGAACCTTTAAATTATCAGTTTTTAATTAAACTTCCTAGTAGTCCAGGTTAATTAATCTCAACTTCGAGGTCAGACCACAACTAATGAATTGACTTTAGGAACTTTGTTTTAATTGGTTAAAATAGATATTAATACCATAAATTTAATATCTCCACTATTTTATCACTACCATTATTTAATATCTCACAACTTAAATTTGTATTTTAAAACTATTAATATATCACTAATAATTAAAAATAATTACAATTTTAATATTAACTGTGATCTTCATATTATTTTAATATTGATAAAATATTAATTTAATTACATTGGATGGATTGTCGAAAGTAGCCCGCGGAAAATCCCAGATTGGTTCTTTTTATTTTTTCCAAATTGATACTTTAATTAAAAAGAAATAATTGAAACGTTTAAAAAACTGTGGAAAATTAAATACTTTTGACAGTATTTTTGTAAAAGTATAATGTTATAAAAAATCTATTACCTGCTTAATATTTTATTTAGTTGTATCAGTTTATTATTTGTTTAAAGCTCAATGAGTAACTAGTATTTGCTTAATTCTAAACCACAATAGCAAATTTTATCAGTGTATTTTACTTATTTTCTCTTCGGCGCTACAGCTCATATAGAGCTTGGGCCTGACCAATATCGCGCCTCTATTCTATTCTATCCTGGACTACCAATCCTCTTCAGGAATTCATCCAATCTGGCCTGACCTTAAGGGGCAATTAGACGATCCGTTCCCTGCTGTCTAGTCTGTNAAGTGTGATATTCCTTTGTCCCAAGGTACATTAGACTAAACATCCCTTTGTCTTAACACTAATTTAGACTATAAAATATATACTTCTATTTATATGTTTCTTTGTCTAAATAACTATTAAGACAAAGGGATACAGGGGTATGCAAGTAAAAAAGTACCTTCAAACTGATCATTCCTATGAAAAAAGTGTGGTTTCTTATTCATTATAAAAAAAAATAAATCAATGTATGATTGAAATTTTAAAGGTTAAAAAGTTCGATACCTTTAAAAATACGGATATGATTGAAAGTCACGTAGAATGAATTTTTAGCTTTATACTAAGTTAATGTGAGCCCAATGGCGTATGATGTTGAAGGCATTGAGCCTTATTACTTCTTACTGACCCATCCCACGTGGGTCTCATCTACTCTGAGAATCAAGTCTATAGAATTGGTTATTTCCTAAGGGGTTTTACTGCTCTCTCAAGGGAATAAACTCGCTTCCTTTCAAACCAAGTCCTTTTTTTCCGCCTCCAATCCATAAAAGATTCTTTCCATTTAAAGATCTATACGGAAAAAAAAAAGTTAAAAAGAAAGTCCTTTCAATTGAACCAAGTGAAATATGCAACTCTCAAGACAAGTTTCCCTTTTTAAGTTCCTTATTTATAAAAATATAAAAAATCTAAACATTTTATTCTTTATCTAAATGTTTTACATGTAAACCAGATCTTTCCAACATTTCGTTCCATCTTTTATTTATTTATAATGAAAAAGTAAAGATTTCAATCGGATATTAATTGATTAATATAAATAATATCTATAGGCGGAGATACACATGCCGTCAAATTGGGGAAGTACCTTGCCAAAAGAGGGTATTTGCCATCATCCAAGGATTTTTATTAAGTTTTTATCTGCTTGCTTTCCAGCTGCAGGTATGTCATTTCATATACCCACGTGCAAGTAGCTGGCATGTTATTGTTCAAACTAAAGCCATGTGTATCTTCGCCTTAAGAGTTAAACTAATCTGTCTATTAGTTTAGTACATAGCTTCTTCGCGTCCTATTACTTTATCATTTTATACTTTTACAACCTGTTATTTATAAATTTATTTAATTCTCCACTGTTTTTTAAATCTATCTAAATTTTATTGATTTTTTTACATGAATTTAAGTATCAACTTAGGCAACATTTAAAGAGCACAAAGTTGAAATTAATCTGGGACTACTTTCGACAAACCATCCAAATCCCCAAGTGTAAATAAACGTATATTTGTACTCATGTGGAAGAGAAAGAAATAGGCGCACATGGTTCAAACTTATATGGGGCCATCTACAGGCTGATCATGGTAAAACATCTAAATTTCAAAAAATGGACGAATAGTGTTAGATAATATTTTGGTACGATGAAATGGAGCTACAGAGAGACAGGGCACCAAAAATATTCCCTGATGTATTAAACGGNTTTTTTTTTTTTTTTTTTTTTTTTTAATTTATCAAATTGTCAAACGTTATCAAGAAGTTTAATAATTGTAATAAAAAAAATCTGATTTGTTTACCCATAAGTAGTACGTGAATTGGAGAGCAAATATGGCTATTCCTTCGTTATCGTAGCTACCTGCTACAGACCTGCTGATGTAGCCTGGGACTATAGCCATGAAGCAGGCTGCAAATAAACCAGCTCCTGAATTCCATAACTCTTTTGTCAGTAGATAAGTGGCAATAGCTGTCAAACCACTGAAACAAAATAGGCATTCGTAAAGCATTCAAATAGAATAATTCTACTGATACAATAAATGTTTGAAGTGTTTTATTTAACTTTTATTTAACTTGCAATGTTTGTATGTAGTAGTAGTAGAAGTCTAGTACTTCCTACTAGAACGGGTAGGACGAACCACTTGTTCGAACCTTGCAATTAGGCCATCACTTAGGCCCCGTGGTAGAGAGTTCCAGCCACTTCACTCATCTGTACATTGTACCTCCGAAGCGAGTATGATGTGATCAATAGTGAGCCATATAAATCAAAGCGTCACGGCGAGGAATCGAACCCTATCTCGTTCTATTATGATTCAGAGATGGCCGAGCAGACGTGGTATAACCCACACGGACACGCTGGCTCTAAAGAAGTGTCGTTTTACAACTTTTTCGTGAACAATTTTAGTGTACCATTTCACGTAAATTTAGTGATTTTTTGAAAATCAGGTTATCTATAAGATAATACATAAACTATAAATTAACAATTTACTAAAAGAAAAATTTTACATTTTAACTTATAAATATTAATATATAAGAAAATTGGAAAAAGTTAATAAATTCTCCCTCGCGATTTGAGTAACTGCCATAATTTAGCAGGCACCACATTTTCAGGAGATAGAAGCTTTTTAAAACTTACGAGGATTAAACGAAGAAAGTTTTATCATTTAAGAACTTCTACCTCTTAATCCCGATTAGAGAGCAAAAATCATGATGAAATATGAACTATGGATTTTTATGAAGTCAAAATTCAATCAAACAAACGACTTGGATCTCATGCAAAGATATATAATAACGGTATTCATGGACTGGAATATGTATTGCAACATAAAGTCGCTGTTTATCAGTCGTAATTTTGGCTGAAATAATGAAAAAAAGCAACTAAAACAAAGGTTAAAAAACCAGGTTCTTTTGAACCAAGTGTAAATTAAACTGTAGATTAAAATCAATAGGGAAGTTAATACTTGAAAATGGGCTTCAATTTTAGGTGTAAGCATATATAAATGATAAGATAATCTATTCATTAAATTCATCTTCTTCAAAACAATTACTCAGAATTATATTTTAATATTAATGAAAAATTCTAATGTTAAACTCGACAAGACACTGGTGAGGGGGGAAGCTATACAAAAGGAAAATACCTCTGCTTTCCCCGAAAAGTTGGCATTATTAAACTGTTTCTTCAGTAGTCTAAATCAATTAATAATTAAGGAGTTTTGCAAATTATTTTATCCATGGGAAGGGGTTGTAGAAATAAGGAAAGAGAGATTTAGAAAACTCTATAGCATCTAGACACTTTTCACTTCTTAATATAACTTTCATGTTTCTTGGAGGTAGTTTATAAACCAATCAATTAAATAATTACAAGATAAAAATAACTTTTTATATAGTACGTTTTTTAATTTTTTGTCATAGTCATAAAGCATACATTTGAAACCCGTCAAAACGAAGATCGTAAATATGGGTCATGTCAAAACAAATAAAATAATTTCCGAACTAACTTTCCAAAAAGCAAAATTCGCTGAAAACGATTTAAATTCTGATGAAAAATGGTTAAAAGTATTAAAATAATGTATTGTCATCGTGTTCTGAGCTATTCTAGAAGTTTCAAATGTCTAGCTACTCTGGAAGTTAGTTAAAAATCGATTGCAAGATTTATATTGGACAAACAAACAAACAAGAGAGCAAGCTAATAAAAACGCAGTAAAAATGATACNAAACGATTGTTTCGGGCTTATTCAGCTTCTTTAAAATAGTCAAACGATTGTTTCGGGCTTTCGACTATTTTCAATCACTTTTATGAAAATGTTGATTAAGAATTATCTGTTAAAACGTATAATTTATTAACACCTGTTTCTTCAGTGAGACAGGGGGATGTTAGTCAGAAAGCCAACGTTAAATCTCCAGTAATGAATGATTTCCATATTCTTATGCCTATGTCTTCTCAGCTAGAATCATAATTATACTTTACATTTTCTGTTAAATACCTCGAATTTTCACTTCTACAAGTGGGATTATCATTTGGGATGTTGGTCATCGTGATTTTAAATTGAAATAAAGAAACTGAATTCAATTTATTCATAAGTGATATTCCAAAATTGATTTATTACCTCTATGAAACTTATCTAAAGCTAGTATAGACTAGGGATTCTTTGTTCGGAATTGTCGTGCATCATTGAGTTAGAAAATCCCATTTTTGGACGGGATTACGAAATTCAGCCCTGCGACTTGCCAGATTCACGATTGTCACAGATTCAGCCGGAGCTCAACCATGTGACATTGAAATAAAAGTGTGTCTAAGCTGAGAGTAGGATTTAGATAAACGTGTATGAAAGTTTTGCACGAATGAAGTGTAAATACAATTCTCATGGTTTGTTAAATTTTTCAAATGAACCACCTTTTTTTCCTCGGTTCTTTGTTTACTCACGGAAGCCGAGAGCACTGATTAAAATGTTCAGTCTTGTGTAAGAAGGCCAAACTAGAATATTACTTTTTGAATTTTGATCCTTTTTCCCTGTATCTGGCATTTCTTGAAGCTAGGTAAAATGTTAGTTCGGAAGAAACAGAGGAAAAATTAAAATTATGGTTCATCTTTACTAGGTAACTGGTCTCTACCAAAATTGAAAAAATGAAACATTGGTTAAGCAAACTAAGTTAGTCAACAAACTAGTTAGTAAACTAGTACTTTTCCAAAGATTTTGATTAAAAATTTACGAAAACAATTAAATTAAACAATTTTTTAAAATGTAGCCCATTTATATAATATGAATCAAACAATATGAACCCTCCCAAAAAATCCCTGCCGACGACTGAAGCGAAGATGGCCCAGAGATCATCTGGCCTCTTAAAATAAAAACAAAATGTATAAATATCTATGAATGTATGTGTTTTTTCGCGTGTATATGTGCATGTTTGAGCATATTTGTGTAAAATTGTGAAATTTGATAATAAGAATGTTAATGTAATGCAATGATGTCATAAATTTATTTTAGGTAATTTATATGCTGTATTCCATTTTGGAGGATTTACTATTGGGTAACATCTCCGCTCATTGTTTTCCTGTTCTAAATCATTTTAAACCATTTGCTTGTTATTGTATAATATATGTAGTGGATTGTACTTATAGTTGCAAATAAAGAAAGACATTATAAAAAAAAAAACAATATGAGTAATTTTCCCGGGAATATTTATTTATTATTTTTTGAAAGTTTAAAACAAAAAGTAAACAACCACCTGTTAAACGCTTTTTAGGGTTTTGTGGTCCCCTAGAAACCCTCATGCTTTTGGTAGTTCGTGCGACCGTCCGTCGCATGTTAGAGTATACCTCCCTACTGCAGCTAAAAATTTGAAATTTGGCAAACAAGTTTAACTTTTTTGCCCAATAACAGGCAAAATATTGCGAACTTAAACACTCATAATTTCTTTTATCAGTGAGTAACTGCAAATTAAACACAAAATTTTTATTTTTATTTAGAGAAAACTGTACAATAATAGTAAGTTTACTAAGAGAATAAATAATAACTGTAGGAGATTGTTCTGTTATTCCTTTATTTTTGTCCAAATCAACTGGTAGTTGATAGGCAGTTCTCTAAAATAGTCCAGGAGCTGACATACACGAGCGCAACTTAACATCAAGATAGAATTTTTACAATGGGTTAATTTTTTCGTGCCCTAAGACAGGTGGACGGCACAGTTCGTCCACGGAAAAATAGCTTGCCTTTATGCTATTAATGTGGTAAAATATTACCCTGCTTTTAACAAACTAACATTAAGCTAATTTTAGATTCTTAATTGTATTATTATTACTTAATTATTTTGTCATTAATTTAAACTTCTAACTCTTAGTTATTTTAGTCACGGTTTTGTACTTCAAAAGTTTTCAGATTTAAAAATACTCTGCCTCCATCTGAAGTAGCGTAGCATCCATAGCTTTCTCGCGTCCTATTTCCTAAAATTTAATTATTTTATGCTCTTAATACTAATAATTATCCAATTTATTTCATTTCCCCCCGGTTTTTAAAAGTATTAATTTATCAAAATTTAAAGATCGCAGTCGGTTGAACTTAATCTGGGGCTATCTGCGGGCAAGTTTCGACGAATCATAATTTCATAAAAATCAGATAAGTTCTTTTGACTATATAGGTGTAAATAAATGTATGTTTGATAACAAGACAAACAAATGAGCGCATACGGTTGAAACTTATATGGGGCCAACAACGGGCTAATTATGACCTACCATCCAAATTGCAATAAAATCGGGCGAGTTGTTTTTAAGATATGTTGGTTCACAAAAATTGAGAGAAAGAACAACAGACAGACAGACCGACAGACGGGCAGACACGAAACCAAAAATGTCCCCTAATGTCTAAAAGATTTGTGTCTTGGGATTTTTAAAATCGAAGATCTAAAAATGTTTCGTTCTTCAGAACGATCCACGTAGCTTCCGTTACCTTCGGTAAGCTCAGAAGCAAAAATCAATCCTACATTTGTCAAATCACTTATATAATATATATAAAATAAACATCATTAGACGACTGGAAATTTTTGGAATAAACAAATAAAAACAAAATCAATAAGAACAATTTACATAAGGGGAAGGAGAGAAAAATCTTGTGTTATTGACAATGTCACAAAAATTGCTTTCTCAAGCCTATAATTTTGCTGCTTTACCTTTGCTAACAAAAGAAAGTGTAAAAAAAAAATGAAGAGAGGTAACGATTCATTGTTCACTAGTTGTATAATGGAAGCGCCACGGCATGGTCTCATTACCAATGATTTTCTAAT
>KZ653556.1:59347-73944 GCA_001010745.2 Gerris buenoi | reverse complement strand
AATCAAATGTATATGATATGTGTATTGTGTATAGTGTATACCATGTTTGAATCCTATGAGTATTATATTGGTTTTTTAATAGCTGCGTGGTTAATTTATTACGTCTTGCTCTATAATATTTCAGAATAATCATTAGGTCATGCATTATTAGGTTTAATGAAAGAATCAGCCAATATACACATATATTGAATAGATCCTAAGTCATAAGTGTGGGAGGTTTATTTCTCCTCTTTAGGAATTAAACCAAAACATCTTGTATCAGTGTACAGTGCTTTACTGTTCCTGAGCGTTTACTTAAAAATGTGACATTCAATGTAATTACAGTGTCATTGTCTAAATATTCATTTTCTGGTTTGATGGTATCATGAATAATACTTTTTTTTTTTTTTATTCTGACCTAGAAACATTTTTAAAAGCGAAACGATAAAGATGGAATAGAGGAACATCATTCAGATGGTCTGCATAAGATCAAAATACGAAAAAGACGAATAATATTTTTTCAAAAAGAAATTTAAGGAATATTAAAAAGCACTTCTTCAACTCTGTCCTATAAATTCTGATTTAACATGATAACAAAAAGAAAAAAAAAATGCATAAATTATTAAAAGGTAGAGGTAAAAATGAGTCTTAACTAAAATATTAAGATGGTGAATTGTACCTTGCACTAGGAACAAAGGACTTTTCTCTCTCCTATTTATTCTCTAAAAGGTTTCCTGGAAGTAGATACCTTAGAAATTAAAGATCTAGAACAAGAGTACGTTGAATTACAGGTAATTTCTGTCGACTTTGAATAAAAAAAAGTTCTTATTTTCTTTTAATCAATTATAAATCGTTTAATAGTTAACAGAATTTTAGTCAAATTCTAAACAAGTTATACTTACAATTTAATTGCATTTTTATTAATAATTTTTTTTTTTTAGGTATTTTGGTTTTGGTATCTAAAAATAACTGTGTTGAAATAAGCAAGTCTCTCCACGTAAAAAAGTATTTAATAAATTCAGAGCTGCTTTCAGCCACTATAGAGCCATCATCAGTGCCGAAGACTGAAAAGCGCAAATTAAAACAAGAAGATGGGAGTGCAGTGTGTCGTGAGTCATACCAAACCCAGCGACCGGTATACAAGACTCGTTGAGTCTTGTACCTAAGTAATGAAAAGAAAGTAAAGTAAATTCTTGTAATTTATTAAATATTATTGATATTTATTAAATATGTTTGTTACGTGGAGAGACTTTTTTATTTCAACACTTAATGACCTCCACTAACGCTTAATATCTCAACTTAAAAATAACTTTTTATTATACCTGTTTTGTCAGAAAAAAGCCTAATTCAAGTTCATAATGATAAATTAAAAACCTCCCCAAGAATTTCATTGGAAATATCTTTAATAAGCCAAAGCCACCATATTAAAACTGTAGGCTACACACAACTTTAGAGATACAGAAATAATTTTTTTACGACAGACTTTTTAACTGCCACAGAGCAATTTTTTTAACCAAGCTATCAACCAAATAATAATTGTTGTGCCATTGTGCCAAGTCTTAACGGTTAAGAGGATTGGTAATTGTTTACTTTAGTACCTTAGAAATTTTCAATTACTTCTTTTCTGTTTTCGACCGACTTAAAGGAATAGGTTATTTTCGGGAACGCCGTTTTCGGTGCTTTTTTGTTCTAAAATTGATAGAGTTGGATTTTGTGTTAAGTCATTCAAAATATACCTGCCACTGATATCTGGAAAAATACTATAACTGATGTATATTGACAAATAGGTTGTAAAGGATGTCATAAGTTATATATTTATTTTATTATAGTATGAATCAAATATACGTTATTAAGTTGATGGTATAAGATACTTNAAGACATGTGGAACAGATACGGGGGACTAGTTATAGGGGGGGAGATACTGATGTATATTGACAAATAGGTTGTAAAAGATGTCATAAGTTATATATTTATTTTATTATAGTATGAATCAAATATACGTTATTAAGTTGATGGTATAAGATACTTCAATAACCTAGTAAACTAATGTAAAAGTTTACTTATCAGTAATACAACAAAGGTATGGCTCATATTATGTTTATGTATGTATGTGGCCTTTCATTTTTCAATTCGTGTGATTTTTCTTAGCTGATAACATTTTTTGAACTCCTCAAAATTTTCGGAAGGCTTAGCCCCCCCAAGCCAATACCTTCGGCCGCCTATACAGGCATTGACAATTTTACTGACATTAACCATTTATAACAACTTATTTTAAAATATAAATATTAATATTAAATTTCTTACTAACCTGACAGACTAGAAGGTTGCGCTACATGGAATTCTTTGAATTAAAATTAAAAAATATAAGAAATAGTAGGAACGAAGTTCCTTATATTTTTCATTAAATATAAATGATAAAATCACACTGCTAAGTACGTATGCGTTGCTAACTACTTATACATGGAGGAGTTAGAAAAGACAAAATTAAAAGTAACTAACTGTTTGTACCTAGCGGAGTTAAGGCAAAATTAAAAGAAAAGTGTTATTTGTATCATTTAATCAAGCATCTTACAATAAATATGTATTGAATATAAGAAAAAAAGTTAGTTAAAGAGTATGATTGTTAAAGAATGTTAGATTGAAATAAGTGACATTTGACATAATATGTATATGTGTATATATTATATAACAAAAATAAACAAAACAAGTCAAGTAACAGGCTTCCTTAATAACACTTTTTCCCGTCTTAACATTTTTGAAGCTTACATTTACGCGAGCGTTGCGCGTGAACGCTTGGGCGGATAACGTTGTCCAACGAATTTAGCCTGGGCATTGGTTATATGAACATATGTACCAAATTTCAACTAACTCGGTGAACTTTTACTCAAGTTATTGTCATCGGTAGATTTCGTGACGGATTTTGCGTGACGGTGATTTTGATCGTTTTTTTCGGATTCACTCCCGGGATCCAGAACGTGTCATAAGGAACTTCGTTCCAAAAATGTTTGAATTTCTTGAATCGTCTGATTCCCGTCAATTTCACCTAAAATATCCATACCAATAAATATAACAATTATTTGGTGTTAGCCACATGTTATATAGGATATTGAACGCATTTTAATAATAAAATAATTCACAATTATTAGATTTTGTGTACTACATTTAGATAATGTTTGTAACTCTTAAAGGAAATAAATATATCTGTGAATAAATTGGCCGAATTTCTGGACGTAAGTATCGGGATACATCTTGAAAAATTAGATGTGAAATAATAAGTTTGTGTTTTACATTTACAGTTAAAGGCAAATAATTAAAAGAGTTAAATCTATTACACTGAAGAATTAAGCTTAAAGCATGATAGTACAAGTGATAAGTGATTATCTAATTAAATCGTTAGTTCATAAAATTGTAGAAGGTTTACCTTAGCTCAAGTACATGTACATTTCAAGCAAGATGTGGGTTTAAAACTGTATACGTGTATCAATACTCGTAGAATATATTTCAGGAGAAAGCTAGGATGGGATGATTATTTATTTAAATAGTTGAAACATTGAGAAGGGATCCTGGTGGAGTAAGCAACCACTTGGTTATTCCCGATATCTGGATATCTTAGAGAGTTACAAGGAACTCTCTCGATTATGTATATTAATGGTTCTCGGAGTCCTAACTCAGCTGCACAGTTAAGAGATATGCATCTAGATATATTTAGTTATATTTCCAATTCCTAAAACTAAAGGTAAACTCTTCCATGATAAATTATCATTTATAGAACTAAGATAATATGTCAAAGATAATGTCATGTCGAATCTTCTTTATTCAAATATTCACTATACATTTATTCTAAACAACTTAAGCTGAGTTCTGAAAGATTTAAATTATTTCCTTAGTGTCGTGACAATCCTTAACATCCAATATAGAATATTGAGAATCTATTCAATTCTAGATGTCAAGCTAAACTTGTTATGGTTTGACCTACTTAAGAGATGATAAAGGACCCGAGATCGAACTACAATTCATTCTCACGTAAAATCTGAAGTATAGCGTTCGTTAACAAATCTTTGATATTAATACTTGACAATTATATAAATTAAAGAATACACAAATTTACCTTCCAAAATACCTGTTTACGTTAATTTTAGTTATAGAAAATTTCGTAAAGTCTAATGGTATAATTAACTCCTTCTAACACAAATAACTTAAATTATTCCCTTTTAAATAAGAACTGGTTAGTATACAATATACAATAGCTCTAATATGTGTAACCAGGTGGCCGCAAAAGACCCGGCCCCCCCGGTTACTGTGAAAAGAACCCAAATTTCCACGTGGCCACGCCATGTAACCGGCACATACAGGCACGCACAGGCACTTCCAGGCACGCACCGGCAAGCCCGGGCATGAGCAGGCACATCGCGAGTACCGTGTACGTCCACCCCCACCACCAGCAGACGCCTATCCCGCCCGGCTTACGGCCCACTGTACGTGCACCCCGGACGTCTAGAACGAAACGCACGAACGGCAAGATACGTCCAGGCACGAGCCGCATTCAGGCACGTACCGACACCACGCTCCCAAATAAAAGCACCGGCCAGCCCGAGACGGCGAGTCAGTTCAAAGCTAGAAGTTCGGTCGGTAAGTTAGGCTGTGTACCGTATAGTTGTTGGCTGTGTGCCGTAGGCTGTGTGCCGAATAATATTATTGTGTGCGAAATTGGATTAACCTTCTGTTGGATTACTCAGGAATACGAGCAACTTAAGGGTGAGTGACTTTAAAATTTTCTCTTGAGACCCCGTCCTCCGCGGGAAAAAGGCAACAACCCGTCAGGTCATCAAGCCACCGTGTCGAATCAAGTTTTTTTTGGACTTAAATACAATTTTAATGTAATAGAGTCAAACTTTTATGTACTCGATACGAGCTCCCATAGGGCCATGTATGTAAATTCTTATGTTGGGAGCTCGAACTCAGCTTGTTTAAATTAATAGATTTATATTTTTGTTTAAGGAGGGTTGCCTCTTCGCTCCCTCCAAAAAATTACTACGTGTTATTATTTTATATAAACCTCTTCCTAACTTGTTAGAATAAAGTTTGAATATAAGTGATACGCCCGCCACAAGGCACGCTACCACCCCTTGGTGGCGACGTATTACATATGAAGCAAGTTTAATATAATAATTAATGCTCAAAAGGTCTCTTAATCATTTATAACTAAATAATAAGTGTGATCTAACAATACTTAATTTTAAAGGAAACATTCTATAAATAAACAACTAATCTGTTATTATTATGCTATCAAATATGGTTGGGTTAGTGAGTCTGTACCCAAAACCCAATGCAAAAAGGTTAATCTGTTAAATGTAAAAGTTCCGTAATAATATTAATTTAATTTTAATAGCTCCCTATCACTTTACTCGCCTTCTCTGTCAGAATATTCTGCTTTGCTTTCTAGGTTTAATTAAGAGGATTCGAGTATTGAAAATGTCTAATTTTAATAATTATCAAGTATTAATTATGTATCTATTAAAATGATTTTAGATATGATAGCTTGTATAGAGGTCAAAAGGTCATTTTAAAGAATAACATAAACTATCACTCTACGTAAACTGGAACATTTTTGGAACCAAGATTCCTTATCTTATGGGACGTTCTGGAGCCCGGGAGTGAATCCGAAAAAAACCACCGTCACAAAAGCAAGTGTCACGAAATCTACCAATGACGATAACTTAAGTAAATGATGGCCGATTTAGTTGAAATTAGGTGCTCATGTTTATTTTAAGTAAGTGTTCACGCGCAACGCTCGCATAAACGTAAGCTGTAAATTTAAAATTTGAAATTTAGGAAGGGAAAAAATTCTAACTTCATCTTTTTTATGAGACAAACAATTTTTTTTTTTTTTTTTTTTTTAGTAAAACGAACAACGACATCGACATAAATTTACTAAAGCGGACCTAAACATTAAAATTAAAGAAAACAATGTTTTTTTCCCGATATCTTACGTTCTAACGTATTGATTTTAATAAAACTTCTTATACATAGTATAAAGTACAATTGAATCAGGCATGTAAAATTTCAACCTGATACAAGTAGAAGTTTTTTGCGTGCAATTTATATTTTATATTATAATATTTTAATTGGAGTAATACGCCGCTGGAGGCAAAGCAATACTTAGCACTGTGCAGGGCCGTACCTAGGTGCATCTGCGTACATGGCGAACCGGTAAAAGTGCGCCCTACCGGGGGGGGGGGGTATGAAATACCCCCAGGAAAGAGGGGAAAATTTTTGAAATTTTAACGACAATAAAACACATTTTTAAGCAATTCTGGCTCTAAAAGTCAAAGTAATTTTTCAGCAGTTTCTGCTACTAGAAAGTACTATTTAACACGTAAAAAAGTACCACTCAAGTACTATTTAAAAAAGTAAAAACTAATAGTATTAGTACCCTTTAGTTTGTAGGCTACCTTATCCTTTGTATATTTTTGCTTCCGAGCTTACCGAAGGTAACGGAAGCTATGTGATCGTTCTGAAGAACGACATTTTTACAATTTTATGTCTCCGAAGAGAAATCCACTTCAAACATCGGCGATAATTTTTGGTTCCATGTGTCAGGCTGACACTCAATTTTGCTAATTGCGAACCACTTCCACTTTTCTTAACAAGAACAATGACTTACACAATGTCACAATGTGATTAATGTTTATCAGGTACTTATTTACCTGGGTACACACCAATAAGTATGTACCCAAGTTAATAAGGTGCCATAGGGAAAGAGTTTACCTAGGTACATACCATTTATATATTGGAAATAAAATAAAATAAATTAATAGACAAACTTAATCAGGGTGTTGAAAAGCAGTGGGGCTTTTGTATGGGGTTAAGAAGGGAGAAGACAAGAAAAGAAAAAAGGATGTACCCAAGTAAACAAGGCGTAATAGTAATAGAGGTAGAAGTTTACTTGAGTACATACCATCGGTATGTACCCAAGTAAATAAGGTGCTATAGGGCATGAGTTTACTTGGGTACATACCTATTTTTATTGACAAAAATGACAATGACAAGTCAAAGAAATCATTTTTAATGACATAATTCATTATGAATAAACTCAAATCTGGAAGGTTGGAAAAAATTACCATTTCAAAGAGAAAGACATGGATAAACTTAAAGTTGAGGCATTAATATAAAACAAGTCATATTACTGACTGAAAGGATAACGAAGTAGGAGATGTGTTAATGGTTTCAGCGTAAGAAAAATTAAATGGCATTTTTTATATATTTATGTAGATATATTTCAGAAACTGGAGCAATAAAGAAAATTTAATATTTTGTACAATGTACAATGGGACAAAGGAATATCAACACTTCTGTAATGTTAAGTGACAATATCTGTTAGGCTAACAATCAAATAAGACAAAGGGACATTTAGTCTAATGTATTTTGGGACAAAGGAATATCACACTTATGTAACAAAAAATAACAAATTCCATTAGTCAATGTATTTTGGCATCAGGGATTTACTTTGGAGTAGGAAATTTGAAAACACTTTTTTTATGCTAAACCCTTATTAATCCATCTGAGTGCCAATATAATTCTACCCGGTTGGATAAAAACAAATTCACCTCATTTTTGAGGTGAATTGGAGGTATGTACCCAAGTAAACAAGTGCCGTTTATCATAAAAACACGAATTGACAGCTCACGTAACCGAAATTATACCTTATAAGTTAAAGTTTTCATTTTGCACAATTCACAAATCAAAAAATGTTTTCCCTCTTCCCCATTTTGCGCCATTCTCAAACCTGCGCCCTTGGCAAGGGCCACCTTCGCCACAGCCTCGGTACGGCCCTGGGCACTGTGATTTTATAATATAAATATATTTATTGAAAATCATATGGAACTTTGTTCCTACCGGGTGTCCCGTGACACCACACGTATTTTTTTTATTTAACTTAGTATCTTTCAGCTTTTATAATGCCATCATCAGTGCGTAAGAATAAACAATTATGGCATTATGAAGATAGCAGATTTTTTTTTTTATAAATTCATGAGAGTTTATATTCTAGAATTTATTGTCAGATTTTCATACCAACCCAGGTCATGTCAAATTTGCAACGTAAAAGGGAGGTATCAAATCAAAAGAGTACCTACAGAAGACCGAACTAAAAAAAGATATACAATTGTAATCTAATATGGTTTATATCTTCCTAGAGCCGCCAGAGCCTAGTTTAGCAAGTTTTATTTATCACAAGTAAGTTCCAGAAAACCTTGATAGAAAACAGCAAACCACCTCTTAATGTTTCCTATAATTCTTTTACCAACAATAATTATTCTATTTTCCATCTTCTGAAGTGGCAATGTTGTTTTAAACTCATAAGCTTTTCCTTTAATAATCATTGAAGTAAAAATGAAATAGATACTTCAAGGTGCAATGAAAGTATATTTCTTTAGTACATTAAGATTTAGATGCAAGAAATAAGTACTTGAATTTTGATTTATTTTTAACTTTTTAATTAACTTACTTAAACTGTTACTTTACTCGTTATTTTGAAATTTGAGTTAATACACACACACACACATATATATATATATATCTGCAATGTAATACCGTGATTTTGCTGACTGCAATATGGTTTACAATTTGTGTTGCTGAGAGACACCTAGGGATGTGCCACGCAAGCGTGACACATAGGAACTGTTCCAACACCAGACAAACGTCACAAAGATGTTGGCTCGGCAAAACGCCATGTCCTCATCGTTTCGGTCGCTACCGACTCATCAGGGGCCCGACGATGCCCACCCAACTCTGGACCTATATCGGCTCAAGAAGATAANCGTTAGATTCGTATTTAAATGAACCTTTTTTTTTTAATTTTTTTTAAAGAGTTTTGGGGGGTTAGCTCCCCCTAATTTGGAGCTAATATTCATTTTCTTGATTTCTCCTCTGGGTATAATTTTTCTTAATATGTATGCCATATTTTGACCAAGTTGAAGAATACAAAACCATTGTTTTGATATTTTAATGGAAAAAGAAAAAAATATATATATATATATATATATATATTTCCTGTCTCTTAATGCTGATTTTTTATCTTGTATTTCTTATATTTAAAAAAGTATCTAAAGAAAAACGATAAAATGTCATTTGTAGAGAGGAGACTTTTTTTTTTATCTCTTTTTGCCTCTATACTCCTTTCAACATAAATTTCCTTTTAGTTTATTGCATTTCTCTCTCAAGTAAGGGAAGCATTGTAAAGATTTTTTATTTGCTAAACTAGAATAAGCTAAATCAAGTCCTAGTTTATTTTATCCTAGGGTAAAATGTATTTCATAACATAATAAACATTTTTTACTAACTTCAAGTTGGCTCATTAATTAATTTGATTAGTTAGTAAAACTAGCCCAAAACAATGTAAATAATAATAATGTAAATAATTATCTTTACAACTATGAACTTATTTAATTTAAACTAGTTTAATTACATTAATAACACTGTTAAACAATATAATCCTTTAGAGGTGTAAATACTTTGTGTTATGAAAATAAAAACTGTCAATGTGATTTTTTTTATCACTCACGGTAGCAAAATTAAGTATCAAATAATTTTTATCTACGATTGATACGTAATATAAACATTGTATCTCTGTTTAGATTCGTAGAAAGTGATTCTTTACACACCTGTATTAATTATGCATGCCTGTCTCATAGTTTTGAAGAATTTCTCTTTTTTTCCACTCTAGTGACGAAAAGAAGAAGAATTCTTCAACTTTACACACGATTAGCGAGTTTGTTTACATTTAACATAACTAATTTGATGTTTATTTAATCAAAGTAACTGTTTGTATCGAGTTTTTTGTGAAAATCAATGAGTGATTTAAGTGATTATGACGAATATGAGGAGAATAATACGCCTTCCGAAATAATTAATTCGGCACAAAATACAACTAATGAATTGATGTCATCTTTATCAAAAGAGAAATACGAGCTTACATACAGGAAGTTTATTATTTTTTTCTGTATTTATTATTAAAACCTAACAATCGTAGATAAAGTACGGTACGCAACTCGTGCGAAAACGGCATTTTGCATTGCTCGTGTGGTTTTACTACCCTCGCTATCGCTCGGGTGTAAAATCCACACTCGCATGCAAAATGCTACTTTCCACACTCGACGCGTAATGTACTATTTTTGGGGCTTGAAAGTACTATTCCGCAGATTTGATATTAAAATAATAAAAAAAACGCAGGAAAGTAATAGATGGAGTCAGGGAAATATTTCCCTGCCTAGGCAGAAACAGTACAGTGTTTACCGTGTGTGTCATAACATCTGTTTTTGTATGTGTTTTAAGTTTTATTACAAAGCAATGTTAAGGCGGTCCAAACGCTACGTTTTGCATAATCTTTTGTCTGTACAGTTCAAAACGTTGCAGATAAAACGTTGCGTGTAGATAGGAAAAGTTCGCAGTTTTGAAATCATCGCGAAGACGGTACAGTTGCTGCGAAACTGAGCTAAAGAGCATAGATATATCCTTGAAATGTGCGGACAAGTGGGCGCATGTAGACGGTATCCGTTTTCTGATTTATTTATGTTCCTCAGTTTCTTTGTATTTGATTGTTAATTAACAAGACAGCATGACAAATTTATTTATCATCTAAATAGCGTGAGTAGATAAAATATTGTATGCAACAAGGCAGCAAACGAAAAATGTTTGCCTGCCTCGGCCTCGCCTCGACAATTAATTTTTGTAGCCTGCCCTCGCCTCCGGCTTTGAAGCTAACCTAATCACTCCTCAGTAAAATTTCATTTTGCTGTTAGTTACATAAATAACTNCTTTTACACCCGAAGATGCAGGCCTCTTAGGTGGGCCCATACATCAAACCCGGGTTAGGGATCGAAATCTTCACACTTGTGTGAAGATTTGGTCGGTAACCATGACTCCCCTTCCGGTTGTATTACACCCAGGAGTGTCATCATCATGGTTTCCAGGCCGAAACCTGGTCGCATCACTCTTTCGAGAAGCTTCCCATTTATTTAAACAATGCTGGGTTGACATTGAGTGGAGGACCCAGTCCAGTTTTTAACTGGACCATGTCCAGGGCCGGATTTTAAATTTTTGGGCCCCCCGCGAAAAACTCCAATGGGTCCCCAACCTACCCAGGCCAGGACCTTTTCGGAGGGGGGGGGGGGGGTTNCGATATGCATCATGAAGGGTATTTATTACTTTGACCCCGTATTCATTACTTGTACCCCGTACTCCTGGGTACCAAAAATTAAATTTCGAAAATTCATATAGACAGTGCCCTTCCCCTTGCTTTGAAGGTCAAGTGTGCAAATTTTCATCGAGACCGGAATGAAACTGTAGATTTGTATAAAGGACATATCCACCCACCCACCCACAGACTTTCATCTTTATATATATAGATTATAAGTATTTACAAACATTTTTTTTATAAATTCATAATATTTTTATGGTAAATTGTTCAAATAAATTAGGTTAAATATGGGCGTGTAAGGTAATCGGCGTGAGGAAAAATCCTCAGTAAAATACGATTTTGCATCCTAGGCAGCAAAATCGTATTTTTCTGCGTATTGTCTTTTTTTGAAACCTCAGAGAAGTTGAATTTTCATGCCTAAAACCGTTCAATAATGCGTCATTTTGCTGCCGCTAGTAGGAAAAAAGGATAATTGCCTAATTTCCCATTTTCAGTGAATAGAAAATATCTCTCCTGTAAAATTACTAACTATGAAAATTTATCTCCGAGGTACACTGTATTGGGCTATGCCTTTCACCATAACATTTTTTTTCACTTGTTACTATTGGTTTAAATAAAACTTATTAATAAATGTGTATACCTATACATACCCGAAAGTTATTAATATATCGTTCATAAATCTCAGATGAATTAAATACGATACAGGGGGAAACCCTGACGAGTTTTAAATTAGAAATTCCTCGAAATAAAGATAAATATTTCATTAGAGTTGCAGGAGAAATTTTATAATCCGATGTAGCTTCATATCAAATACTTTACCAGTAATATTACTATAGTTTTAATTTTCTAAAATTTAAGGCTGTTTTTGGTAGAATGAAACCGCTTTTTCTCCATCATATCCAAGAAGTATAGCAGTACAACATTTGTGAATAAAATTATTAATTAATTTATCATTTACTGTTAAGGCCCCCATACACGATCAAACTTGGCTTGTCAAGCCAGCTTGTCAAGTAAGTTGGACCGTGTGAGGGTGAAGTTTGTGAGTTGGATGGCTTGATGTGGTGTACACTGGGCATTAAACTTTTGATCAAACTAGTTTGACCGTGTATGGTGGCCTTTCATGTAGCAGTTGACAGTTTTATCTGAGCTCTACTACAAACCAAAAATCACTCTTAAATTTAAAGCTCATTTTGTTTCAAATAATAAATGTCAAAGATTAAATAATAAAATTAAAATATATAATGACATTTAAGTAGTTTTAGCATTAGTTATAAACGGAATGTTAAAAAAGGATAACGATTCATTTTTAAATTAAACATCTTTTAATCGCAACACCATTTTGTAAATATTTAAAATTTATCGCTATTTAATATTAAATAATACATAATATTTGTAATGACTGATGAAAACGTGGTAACGTGTGTAAATACCCCCAGAGAGGAAGAAAAAATACTCAATTTTAATTCTGCCAGACATATTTTATACTTCTGCAAGAAAACATGAGTCCAACCCTTTTGTTACCTACATTTCAGATGGTTTTCATTTAGAAATAGAATAAAAAAAAGAAAAATTCCCTTTTGTTTTCTTAAGTGTCAGTATATGTTTACACCGTTGGTTATAACAAAGGTTTCAAATTAGTCTCAAAACAAGCAAATTGTAACAAAAGGTTTTCAGCGTCCTTGAAAAATTGAAAGAAAATAGGTTTTAATTATCTTAATTCTCAATAGAGTATAATTTGCAATAATTAAATATTTTCACCATCTTTCTAATAATGTTAGTGAACGTTCAATATCAAAGAATATATTTCTAGTAAGAAGGTGTCTACTAGTGTATATAGTCAACATAGATTTTTCGTATCAACATCATAAAGCTGCCGTCGATAGATAACTTTACATCATGATCTTTAGGAAGAAGATACCAATTCCATACTTAATTTATAAAATATGGAAACAAGGAAACATAGAAAAGTTACACATTCTTTTCCTACTTTTTAAGACCTTTAAAACGATGTATAATATATATAATTTTAGAGATATAAAATTTTAGAGATATAAAACATAAAGGGGACAGTTCAAAAAAGAAAAAGGAAAAATGGATGTATAATATGTCATGTTGACTAAAAACTTTATCTTTAGTCGTCTACTATATTGGCCACCATCTTCATAATATCTAATGTTAAAACTTAAATAATTACCAAAATAAATAATTATTTTAAAATTTTTTTTAAGACCTTTATAACGGTGTATAACATTTCATGCTGACAACATTTTATCTTGAGCCGGTCCATTATTGGACCGGCCACCATCGTGATAATATTAAATGTGAAATTTAATAATTACACAGTCTTTTCCTACTTGTCAACCTTTAAAACATCATGTATAACATGTCATGCAGGTAAAAAAAAAAAATAAATAAAATAATAATACATTATTTTGAAAAAATTAAGTTTGGAATTCCCAAAAACCATACAGTTATCAAATGCAGAGGTGCACCTGCGTGCCCAATTTCGTTAAAATTGGCTAATTTTTACGGCAGCTATCATTAGACAAACGAACACACAAGCTTATCAAAGTCCCAAGTCTCTGAGAAGAACTCACTACGTTCCACACAGAAGAGAATGAATATTAATTAAAATATATCTTTTACAAAGAAAAGTGATAACGATAACCAATATAGTTAAAAAACATTAGGTAAGTGTATTTATGGCTTAAACAACAACAATTAGATTCAACATAACTAATGATGCGGTGCATTTGGCCCTCGTGTATTTAGGACGTACAGGGGAATAGTAATTATTACCTACATAAAAAGGCCTTTAATTTGACATACAACATAACAAGAGTTAAAACCCCCTTAATTTGTGTTTTTTTCCAAAATTTATGGTAGCCACTTTAGATACTCGTATAATGTCATGGTCATGAGCCATGACATTGTATTGTATACTACCTATCTCATCTCATCAAGAGTTCATGCAACATGCTGAACAAGCTTAAAATTTTATTTATCATCCTTATTTCGACTATATTTCATTTTAAAATTTCGGCAAAACAAAAAAAATTGTTATAATACTTAGGACACACTTTTCCTTCTCTTAAATACCTTACCATGCTGATTAAAACCTTTTTTAAGTCGTCCGCCATATTGGCCACCACCTTGAAAATATTAATGTAAATTTTTAATAGTTACTTATTCTTTTCCTGCTCTTCAAGACCTTTATATTGATGTGTAACATGTCATGCTAACTACTTCATTGTTTAGTTGGCCACCATATTTGCCGGGATCTTAAAAATATAAAGTACTACCCCCGGATCTGAAGTTGGTGCTGTGTATAAATAACAATTAAAACAATATATATGTAATTTCGTAAAAAAAAAAAAAAAAAAAAAAAAAAAAAAAAAAAAAAAAAAAAAAAAAAAAAAAA
>KZ653556.1:36582-56142 GCA_001010745.2 Gerris buenoi | reverse complement strand
GTATACATGTTCCTTTTACTAATACTCAGGCTAAGTTCGTTGGACAGCGTGATCCGTCCAAGAGTTCGCGCGCAATGCTCACGTAAACGTGAGCTTGAAATTTAAAATTGGAATTTCAGGACGGGAAAAAATTCTGTCACAACCTATTCGATGAGACGAACATTTTTTTTCTATAACATTTTTTAGTAAAACCAACAACGACACCGCTATGAATTAATAAAGATCGCAAAAACTATTAAAGCGGACCTAATCGTTTAAAATAGAGAAAACAACCTTTTTACCGATATCTACGTTCTAACGAAACGATTTTAATAAAATTTCATATACATCGTCTAAGGTACAATTGAAACAAGTATGTAAAATTTCAAGTTGATTCAAGCTGTAGTATTCGAGTAATGACGTGATACATTTTATAATAATTGAAAAGGAGAGGTGCGGTTAAAGTTTTTAGAGGAATAGTAAGAATGCGGGGTGGTTCCCTTCCCTTACTACTTGCCGCTAATCTACTACTATACACATTATCTATCAACTCATCATGATGCATGATTATCTATTTTTTTAATATTCAATACACATTTATTACTATTACTATACGCTCGCTTCAATGATAGAGCCACGCGATGCCTAGTTTAGAGAAAATTATGGAACTTTATAGTTACTTTTTGACCTATCTTTACCATAACCTTCCTATAAAACGTGACACTTTGTGATTTTTTTTTTTAAAGAAACCAAATTCATCAGTATGATGATACAACCGGAATCGTCTTCAACAGGTATGGAGATCAGACGAATTAAATTTGACGTTTCGAAATAAGTGGGCCAAATAGTGCGGTTTTACCAATTGATGTCAAAAGTAAAAGAGAAAATTTTATCTAAAGAATGCAAATTTGACTGTTGGGGAGTACATTTGTCAGTAGTTTAAGTGGGGACCCCCCCTTCTCTTTTTCCTTCGTTCCGAGACCAACACAACAGTCGTTAGTCCAGTCAGTCGTTAGTCGACAATTTACCTAGAAAAGGGAGACTAGACTAGAGGCGTGTTCCATTTCAAACCCTACCTAACTTCCGCCTCTCCACTCAACAACTTTTTATTTAAACTATAATCTACTAATCTACATTCCAATCCAAGTGTTTCTTTTGTTATTTATAACAAACCCATCCATGTTCGTAGATAGATAAATTGGTGCTTTCGGCCAATTGTATTTGTCCGAAAGTATTTCTGTAATTTAAAATTTTTACGTTTATAGTTCCGTTTTTAAAAATTAATATTTACGTGTCTCAACCGTGATTTATAATTATTTTCCGAATGTGTATAGTATCTAAATTATATTTGAAAAAGCCGTTTATTAATTGTTTGAACAGTACGTTAAAATTTTAAGTTGAAGAATAAAAAGACAATAGACTCTAATCGTGTATAGTAGACGAAGGGATTGTAGTCCAGTGGCAGTGCGTTATATTATTTAGCGAAATAGACCAGAGTGAGAGAGCAAGCATACACGCGCACGGACTCGGACCTGACATCCACGGAGAACGTGACCTTCAATCAACCCATCTGTATAAGAACCCATCTGTACTTCTGGATAAGAAGTTTATCGAAAAGCGGATAGCACCAGCGGTAACTGATTTTAAAAGATCTACAACTTTGGTCCTATGACTTTTTGTCGTAGGACCATCCCTTCTACCTTAAATAGGGACATGTTTTTATTTTTGTTAAATTTTTGACTTTCAGCTCTTATATCATGTGCAATAATTGACCGATTTAATTTCTGATTGAGGTGCTAAAACCGCACATTAATGCCCTTTAAAACGAGTATTTATTATTGTAATTATTTGTAGTACTTATAAAGAAGAATCGAAATTTAAAAGTAAAAAAAATACCGTGTTATTTACTTTGTAAACAATCATTTTTAACAACTGATTTTAAATTCTTTTATTATTATATCCTCATATTCTATAGTTAAAAACAAGTATAAAGAAAATATCAACAAACATTGCATAATAAAGTTTTTTTATATAAAGGATAAAAATTAATCAATTTGTTTTGTTTTCGCATAAACTCTCCTTGAACTCTAGATGTAAACAAACCTCCTTTCTTTACTTCAGTTCATCGGAACGGATCGCACATATCCTCTAATCTTTTTACATACTACCGACATTTATTAGGGTAACATTTTTTTAGGTTAAATATATATTTTTTATTGTGTTTATTATCATTATAATTTTTGTTGCAAAACTATAATCAATATTAGCTGTTTGTTGTATTAGCTTGTTGTAGTTTATACAGAGTTCTCTCTTGCTCACGTATTGACATGGCAACATTTCATGGAAGTCATGTGTGGGATTTCCACACCGGTACTTACGTATAATGAACGGTTTACAAAATATTAGGCGAAGTATATCTATGACTTATTAGTATCCGTTGCCGCAGCACATTTACATATATTTATATATTTACGAATATCTCACTTCCTACATAGCTCGGAGACAAATTAAGGCCATTATAAAAATAAAAATAAGTATATTTCCCACAAAAAAGGTCTCAATCATTTTTTACGCACAACGAACCATTTGGATAATAAAGTGCTCCGAACTTATTATCCTTGGACTTTGTTTTTTCCCTGAGACAGCAGGTGGGAACCGATATTCTATGCCTACGAGCAACAATTTTTTTTAACAGCATTTTTCCGAATTTTATGGAACAGAATACCTAAAAATGACTGGAAGAATGGTTCGAGATGGGCTTAATCATACCATTTGATAATATAATAACCCTAAAGGGTTAAATTTCAAAATCCTTTCAATAAAAATCTTTGTCATAATAAGTAATTTATTTCAAGGTTCTAGTTTAAATAGTTCTGGAGATATATTCACATAATATATTATCTTCCGGAAAATTATTATTGAATCTTGAATAACCCAGTCTAAGTAGTAATCTAGTACTTCCAACTAGAACAGGTGGGACGAACTACTTGTTCGAACCTTAATTAGGTCATCTTTTAGGCCCTTTTCTCGCCCCGTGGTGGAGAGTTCCAGCTACTTCACACATTATTCGTCATTATATTTGTACGTTGTACCGCCGAAGTGAGTATGGTGTGGTCATTAGTAATCTATATAAGCGTGTGTCAAAGCGTGGGGGAAGAGTGTCCCATAGGATAGGGGGTGTCCATGGCCTTGCTCCGTACTCGACTCATAGATAAAAATCACATCGAATCATAGATAAAAATCACATAGATAAAAATCATAACACGGATCGGACCCTATCAAAGAGTGGGGGAAGAGTGCCACACAGGGAATTTCCCTCGCCCTGTCCGCTATTCATAGATGCAATTCAGAGTATCATGGCACGGGGTCGAACGACATCGAGTTGCCTCGACTTATTGATAGCTGACCGAGCGCCTTAAGACCCTCGGTCACGCTGGTTCCCTGAATAACCCAGATCTAATACCAGATTTAAAAAAACCTTGCTTAGCGGACGTCTAAATCATCAAAGGGAGCATACTTTAATGTTTGACTATTCTAAAATATTATAAGACTTGCGAAATTTAAGAAGACGAGTAAGAGGTTTAAACAGTATTTAACAACTCTCTTCTCACCTCTCAAATGTCGAAATCTGTAGTATCCTTTCCTTCCCCTCGCTATTTTACCCCCTAAAAGTTGACATCGAAAATAATTTTGTTTATGTTCTTAGGACTAGTCTTTTCTAAAATTTAAAGTTCCTCCTAAGAAGGGTTCGGGCTAGACTTTATCACCTTCAGTTTACCCCTTCCCCCTTTGTCTTTACCCCTCATGGTAAAGACCGCCGATATAAGGTTTTACAAATCCTTTTATCGGCTATCATTATATCACGATAAGTGACTAATTTCTAAATTTCAAGTCTGAAGATATACGAGTATTCATCTAAAAAAAATACATAAACAATAAAACATGTGTGCCGTGTTGACATTAAAAAACACCAGAAAAAAAATCTTAGTGGAAGGTCACATCATCAAAGAAAACTAAATTTAAATTTTAGCTATACGTTAGTTTAAGACTTGGAATTATTAAAAAAAGTGTGATTTTTATTTTTTATTTATTTAGTTTTTAGCTATTAGCCACCATCTTAAATTTAAAAGTTATATTGTAAATTTCTTCTATGGAATATGTTTATACGTTCTTGTTCAAATGGTTCTAAATTTATAGCACAATGACAAAATATTGTCCACCATCTTTAATATTAATGCTCAAGGTTGCTTGCTTAGGATGATAAATTAAATTAAATCAAGCTTGGTTCAAGGAAGGCTGCTAGACCGGATGTGCTCGTAGTTAATTGAATTATCCTGCACCTCTTGCCCCAGTCTGCTTCTTCTAGTTAATTTTTACAACTAACAACGATAATCTAATTATCGACATCTGCCACGAAACATCTACACCTTGCAGTCACAAATTCAATAATCAAATTGTCGTCTGTGAAATAAGTTCTTTCTCTTTCTCAATCTTAAAATATTCAGTCTTGCTTCTTGCTTAAGGCCTGGCCAGGTACAGATCTACTACACCTTTGGGATCCCATCTATCTACAAAATAGATATATCTACAGTAATAAATTTCGTTCATGTATGTATTTAATATTATCTATATCACTTCTATCATCAATATATTCATCAAAATCATTCATTTTACCAAGGCTATAGTCATTTTTTTATTTTGTTTATCACAATCAGCTGATCACTGATTTTTAACATATCTTTTACCTAAAATTACATCTAAATTTCCGATCAATCTTTTTAATAATTAATCTCATAACATTTTAAGCTTATCTATTATGTTAAATCTTTAAAAACTAGATCTAGATATTAATTAATTTATTTCTTTTTTTTTTTTTTTTTTGGTTAACCAAATAATTTATATTTATGAGCTCATTATCATATTATTGTAATACATATATTTTATTATTAAAACAGGGTAATCAAATTTGTTTGTTTTTTTCTTTGCTTTTTTCTAATTTAACTCCCAATTTTTCATCTTCTTTTTTTTGTTTTGTTCAATTGTCATTAATAGAACTGGTCCTTTGGTTTATCAATTACTTCTCCAGCGACCTTCCATAGTGACAGAACTGAGCAATATTGCTGCACTCATCTGCCCAGTACATTGCTTAATAATACATTTTTATACAATACATTATGTAAGACTGTGCTATCTTGCATTTAAACAGCATATTTAAAAATAATTCTTCAGGAAATGCTTGTGTCATCATAAGATATGACTTATTTTAAAATCTCATGATCCTATTTAATAATTTTTCTTTGACGGTGAACCCTTTTTTAAATTGATTTGTGTATATAGAAAACTATATATAGAAATATATTTTTCTTCTGGTCTTTGAAGGGTTAAATAAAATAAGCTTCTTCCTCCTTTTAAACTTATAAAATCCCTTTGGTATAAAAACTTAAATAAAGCCAATATAATAGAAAAAACTAAAGATATAAAAATAAATTTCACAGTTTAGTGTATATAAAAGGCTTAACCGAAGAAATAAAAAAAAGTTTTCAAAGCATTTGATTGTATTGATATAGATTTTGGAATAAAACCAACTAATAAAATAAATGACCACTTTTTTTACCAATTTAAAAGACAAAATAGAAATTAAAAATGAAATAGGAGTAGTTTATAAAATAGAGAGCAACGAATGCCCTAAAAAGTACATAGGTCAAACTAGACAACTTTTTCAAAGTAGATTAAAACAACATGCTTCAGATGTAAAAAACAAAACGGAAAATACTGCGCTTCCACAACATACCAAAAATCTAAATCATCAAATTAATTTTAATGAAGCAAAAATAATTGGTAAATCCAATAACACGATTAATAGACTAATTTTAGAAGGTATCTATATTGGACTTGAAGAAAACAGAATGAGCAATATATCAGACGCCAAAGAAATAAATGAATAATTGTAAATATAGAAAATATGTATAGGAATGTATTGTGTAGGATTGTACTTTTATATAATATGTATGAAAATATGTAAATACAAATAATAAATAAGAACTGTACCGTTGTAAAAAAAAAAAATACCTGGTTAATCTTTGTATTCTGCTCTTTTGTGTTGCCGTATCACAATTCTTTTATATTAAATGTTGTTTTTTTTTATCTCTTTTACGATATCCTTGGTATAGTGATGAATAAGTAAATTAGGGGACTTTGTTATTTTGAAGTCAGATTTCAAAATCCCTTAATAGAACACGTTTATGTTATAAAATTTAACTATGTAATTTTAAATTTCAAGGCTCTAGAGAATTAGTTTAGGAGATATAGCAACAATTTTACAAAATGGCCCTTATCCTATATCGAAATGGTGGATCATGGTAGAAGAAATATCCTTTCATGGTAGAGGTATAAATCACTGAAGCAAGATTTGTAGCGAAATTTGTAATTCCAGAATTAATAGGCGATTTGGTGAAATTGGCCTTAAAAGAAGCACATTAATGGCAACCATATTAAAAATGAGTGAGTGTTGGGGGTTGAAACAAAAACATTATTTTTACTTGGGAGATAAAAAATTTGTGTCCAAAATTTGGTCCAAAGCCTCTAAATATAAAATAGCCTATGGAGAACACTCACATACCCACCCACATTAAATTTTATAATATATGTATATAGATTATAGATAACTTCATTTTTGAGGTTTATTGGGTAAAATTATGTTAATATTATTTATAAACTCTTAAAATAACATAAATATTTATTTTTTGTTATAGGTGCGTGGAATGCAGAGCATCTAGTGCGTGGTATTTTAGTATTACGTGTGGAATAAATAAAATAAATAAAGTTTTGATATTTTAGAATTTAAATTCAAGCGTGTGATATATTTTTACCTTGTGCGTATGAAGTTTCTATTTTATTATTAAATAACACAATTTTTGTGCGTCAAGTCTCACGTATAAAGGGTTTCTTTGGTATTGTCAATGTCGGGGATGATGGAATTGACTGGGTCTATCAGAAGGGCCTGAACTACTTTTGCGTGTTCACTAACAAATCACTCAAAGGAGAGTTGAAAGGTACGGAGGCATGATTGTAGTAAGGGAATGGCTAATACACCGAGAGACTATTGGAAACCCGGTGGGACACCGAGCGGGCAACGCTCGATCTGTGTAGCAGCGAATAGGAAGGTAAGACCGAATACGATTCTGTCGGCACTCGGTGGGGCAGCTGATACAGCGGGACACCGAGTGGGCGATGATCGGTATAGGGCCGGTAGGCAGAAAAGGATAGCCAGTATACGATACTGTCGGCACTCGGTGGGGCAGCTGATACAGCGGGACACCGAGTGGGCGATGATCAGTATTAGGCAGGTAGACAGAAAAGGATAGCCAGTATACGATACTGTTGGCGCTCGGTGGGGCAGCTGATACAGCGGGACACCGAGCGGGCGATGATCAGTAAAAGGCGAGAAGGAAGATAGGGTGTGAGAGGTGTATAAGAGAGGAGTAAAGTGTTAAGAGTGAAAGGTGTGAAAAGAAAGGAAGAGTCAAGTNTAATAACTATATATTTTAACATAAGTAAACACACACTAAAATCTAATAACTACTCCTGTCATAATATGTCATTTTACTTGGCACCACAATATTTAAACTTAATCGTACAGAAACCGGCGATTGTCGCCCCACGTACTTACGTGAAGCGCGCCTTACTTAAAGAGATTCACATTGAATGACAGCGAAAAAGGAAAAGTAAACAAAGAAATAAATTAATTGGCGTGTGACAATCAGGTTTGTTTACACTTGTGTCCTAGGTATCGGTTTAATTTTTCTGCATGTGCACTTTTTTATTTGTACCTACACATTTTTCTTCACTTATTGTCCCTTCAAGGGCGCAATGACACGGCAATGACATCAATGGCACGGTTTAGATTCGGTGTTGGCGAGATCCGTTGTTCAAAGATTTGTCCTTATATAGATTTAAGATCTGCTCTCTAGATGGTTGTCATTTATGCGAAGTTAATAAATTCGGAACTATTTTGTTCACTAACATATATTATAACAATGGCAATTATATTATCGACATTACATATGATTCAACAGAAAATTTAAAAACGTAGTATATAAAGTTGTTTTTATTTTGTAATTATTATATTTTATATTATAAAGGGTGATTGGCCATATTTGTACAAAAGTAAATAGGGAGATTCTAAACATCATTGGCTACAAAAAACGTCGTATAAACTATGGATCTATTCCCAACCATTTTCCCCCAAGGTCAATTTTTATGATTTTTTAAGATCGCACACCTTTGCTTAAAAAAAAACATTATTGCTTCAAAAGTATTAAAGATAAAACAAAATGATTGGTTTCGTTGTAAAGCTGACAAAATTTCTCACAAGAAAAGTATAATATTAATTTTCATACCCTCAAATTACAAAACCAAAAAATGATACAAATAAAAATTATATTAAAAATTATATTTTTTGTGGGTCCATAACTCATAACTTGGTAGAGAACAGAGCTTAAACAAAGCGGACTTCATGAAAAACTCCCTTATTTACCAACGTTTCAATCAATATTAATATTACATTAAGCGTATTTGTTTGTAAACTTCGCTAAAAGTAAAAAAGAAACATGTTTATTGTTGTTATGGTTGACATGTAGGTGAGTATACTAATCTGGCGGCCAATATGGCGGGCGACTAAAAAAAGTTTTTAGTTACCATGGCATGTTATACATCAATTTAAAGGTTAAGAAATAATAAAGGTTAAGAATATGCAACTATTACACTTAATATTTGTGTAATCAACTATATATATTTTATAATAACTATATATTTTAACATAAGTAAACACACACTAAAATCTAATAACTACTCCTGTCATAATATGTCATTTTACTTGGCACCACAATATTTAAACTTAATCGTACAGAAACCGGCGATTGTCGCCCCACGTACTTACGTGAAGCGCGCCTTACTTAAAGAGATTCACATTGAATGACAGCGAAAAAGGAAAAGTAAACAAAGAAATAAATTAATTGGCGTGTGACAATCAGGTTTGTTTACACTTGTGTCCTAGGTATCGGTTTAATTTTTCTGCATGTGCACTTTTTTATTTGTACCTACACATTTTTCTTCACTTATTGTCCCTTCAAGGGCGCAATGACACGGCAATGACATCAATGGCACGGTTTAGATTCGGTGTTGGCGAGATCCGTTGTTCAAAGATTTGTCCTTATATAGATTTAAGATCTGCTCTCTAGATGGTTGTCATTTATGCGAAGTTAATAAATTCGGAACTATTTTGTTCACTAACATATATTATAACAATGGCAATTATATTATCGACATTACATATGATTCAACAGAAAATTTAAAAACGTAGTATATAAAGTTGTTTTTATTTTGTAATTATTATATTTTATATTATAAAGGGTGATTGGCCATATTTGTACAAAAGTAAATAGGGAGATTCTAAACATCATTGGCTACAAAAAACGTCGTATAAACTATGGATCTATTCCCAACCATTTTCCCCCAAGGTCAATTTTTATGATTTTTTAAGATCGCACACCTTTGCTTAAAAAAAAACATTATTGCTTCAAAAGTATTAAAGATAAAACAAAATGATTGGTTTCGTTGTAAAGCTGACAAAATTTCTCACAAGAAAAGTATAATATTAATTTTCATACCCTCAAATTACAAAACCAAAAAATGATACAAATAAAAATTATATTAAAAATTATATTTTTTGTGGGTCCATAACTCATAACTTGGTAGAGAACAGAGCTTAAACAAAGCGGACTTCATGAAAAACTCCCTTATTTACCAACGTTTCAATCAATATTAATATTACATTAAGCGTATTTGTTTGTAAACTTCGCTAAAAGTAAAAAAGAAACATGTTTATTGTTGTTATGGTTGACATGTAGGTGAGTATACTAATCCAATCTTGCTTCTTTTAATATGTTTTTAGGGTTTCGAGGTCGTCCTAGAAACTCTTATGCTTTTGGTAGTGTGTCCGTCCGTCCGTCGCATCATGGATTATATCTCCCAACGTACTGAAGCTATAGACTTGAAATTTGGTATATAAGTTAAACTTTTTTGCCCAAAAACAGAAAACCTATTGCGAACTTTAACACTCTAAATTTCTGCGATCTGCGATCAATTGCGATCACCGCGCAATATTTTACATTTTTTGTAATTTTCAAGTTGGGTATCATTTCAAAGGTATTGAAATGTAGATTACAAATATGTATCGCATTTTCAAAATGGCGGCCATTTTACCCCCCAAAAAATTCAAACAAACCCAAAATTTACCCCCCCTGCACTACCCCATTAGAATAGGTCCTACAATAAGGAAAAAATACATAAATATAAATCTCTGTAGTCCAATAAAATTTCCTGGAGTTGATTTAAAAAAAGTAAAATTTTAGAATTTTTAGGGGGGCGTAACTAGGGGGCCCAAAAATTTTTGTGATTTGAAAAATCGAAGTTGGGTATCATTTGAAAGGTATTGAAATTTGGTTCACAAAAATATATTTTGTTTCCAAATTGGTGGCCATTTTACCCCCCTAAAAATTAAAACAAAACGCAAAAAAAAATGTCCCCCCCCCCGCTTGCCCAATAGGACTGGTCCTAAAAATAAGGCAAAAACACAAAAATATTTATCTCTGTGGTCCAATGATATTTCCGGGAGTTTATATAAGAAAGTCAATTTTTTAAAATTTTAGGGGTCCGTATCTCGGAGGCCCCAACATTTTTGTGATTTGAAAAATCGAAGTTGGGTATCAATTAAAGGTATTGAAATTTTGTTAAAAAAAATATATCGTGTTTCCAAAATGGCGGCCATTTTACCCCTTAAAAATTGAAACAAAACGCAAAAAAAATTGTACCCCCTACGCTACCCCATTAGAACAGGTCCTAAAAATAAGGCAAAAAATACAAAACAATATGCGTATCTGTGGTCAAATGATATTACAGGGAGATGATATAAAAAGAGACAATTTTTTAAAATTTTAGGGGGCCGTAACTCGGGGGCCCCAAAATTTTTGTGATTTGAAAAATTGAAGTTGGGTATCATTTTAAAGGCATCTAAATTTGGTTCACAAAAATATTATGTGTTTCAAAAAGGCGGCCATGTTACTTCTAAAAGAATTCAATAACCGCATATCGAAGATAGTAAAGGATTAATATATGCACATCTTGTTTCTTAAATGTGAACAATAGATATTTTTGTTCAAAAAAATAAATAATAATAACAATAAATGAAATTCTTATGACCGAAGAAACCCTTTTAGTAACTTGCTGGCAAGTACTTGACGGGATTTTTAAATATTACTCACCTGCAAGTCAACTTGACTGCATTAACATCTTGACTGACAACAATAATAAAATAAACTTTTTTAATAATATTTTTATAGAAAATCAAAGTTGAAAAAATCGTAAAATCACTTTCAGAAGCAGTTTTCCCCCAGTCATTCTTAACCAAGTCCTCATTCCACAATCCAATACTGTCCGTTACCTTGGCATTCACCTTGATCGACGACTCACCTGGCAACACCACACTAAGACTAAACGTACTGACATCTCAAGACGCTACAAGTTGTTGCTTCGTTTACTAGATCGTAGGTCTAAACTTACTTTAAATAATAAACTTCGAATTTACAATGTAATATTAAAACCAGCTTGGACCTACGGTCTAGAAGTATGGGGTAGCACCAAGCCTTCCAACTCCCGTCGAATTCAAACTTCAATCCAAGATCCTCAGAAAAATCACAGATGCTCCTTACTACGTCTCCAACCTCACTCTCCATAACGACCTCAATGTTCCTTTTGTTAGAGACCTATCCATATCCCGATACCATAAATTTCACGAATCCTTATCCAATCACACCAATCCTTTAGTTGAAATCCTCTCCTCCCAATCCATCCCAGATGACCCACCTCGCCGCCTGAAGAGGCAGTGGCCCAGAGACTTACTACGAATGTGATTGTATATTGACAATTCATATTTATTATCATACAACTTATAGTTATTATTATATATTTTTTAATTTTATTTATCTATTTAAATTCTATTTTCTGATTATTTACTTATTATTTATTTATTTAAATTAATTTATATTCCCTTATTATTATTCTAAATTCTTAAATTATTATTATTGTCAATAAATTAATTCCTCATGCCGAAAGGAGTAGTCAATGGACTACTGCCTTTCTCAAGTAATTCCATGTCCGAAAAACATGTATCAATAACACTTATAACGTTTCTTTTTTATGTAGTTGTGTTACTCAATAAAGTGAAAAAAAAAAAAGAAAAAAAAAAAAGCAGTTTAGTTTCAACTGCAAAAAAGACAATTTTACAATTAAAAATTATTTAGAAATTCGTTAATGTTTATTGATACAATTTTCTGTTTCAGGTAAGTGGTTGAAGTATCAATTGTTAGATAAAGGTACTTTATCTAACAAAATTTGTTTGTCACACATAGTATAACCTAATTTATTAGAAAATATACATATTACATATTTCATTTTTTAGAAAAAACATAATTTTGAAATCAATCTTGCATCTTTATTTTTCAATTACAATAAAAATTGAGGATGGCGAGGATCAAAGTTTTATATTATGGCAGTTTTATCCTTTTAAGCCTCGGCTCAGTCTGGAAGGAGGGGGGGGGGGGGGAAGTGTACAGGGACAGAAGGTGGGAGAGTTGGGATAATTGAGAAATAGGCGAGGATAGATCAGGAACCGGAACAAGATAGTGCCACCCGTCTAGGGAAGAAAGTGGAAATAGACGAGAAAATTCCTCCAGGATCCAGTATGGAAGGGTATGAGTGGATGTGTTTAAGTAAAATTGTATACGAGTAAAAATAGGTAGTATTGGGTACTTATAGGTGGGGGTATATGGAAGTGTGGATCAGTGTGGATTATCTAAGACAAGGATCAAGGAGAGACGAGTGATGGAGGGAAAGAGGTAGTTTATTAAGTGCAGGTCATCAGGATAGGTTGCACAAGTTCAGGATTCGGGAACGCGACTCTCCAAGAAGTTAGGACGGTCCTAACAATATAACTTTCAACTTAAATTTCAAATTTTAACTTAAAGAAGGAAATTAATGTTCCCGAAACATCAGTAAATCTAATAATTTGATTTATACTTTTGACTGATCCTCAACATCATCCATTTTCCAATTTTTTTTTAATTAAAAATCGGTATTCTCGCAATTATAATTCAATTATATATTTTTACATTCGGATCCGTAGGTCTAGAAATCCAATGGAAACCATTAAAAAATTGTCATTCTCTAAGAAAAAGTTTCTTCTCTCAGTTACATCTTTTGAAATATTTTAACTTTAACAACAATTTTCGGTTTATTACGGGAATAAAGCGAACTTAACATCTGTCGACTTTGAAATCCCGCTTTTATAAAAGTGGAATATAGGTTAAAAAAATTAATTAAAAATAAAATAAAAAAGGTAATTAAAAGAAAGTCACTTCTATAAAAATGCATGAATAATTATTTCCTTGTAATAAATTGCTTCCCTTTAATATTTTAAATCAACTTTTTAGTAATTAAAATTTCTGTCAAATAAAAAAAATTCTTATTTAGCAAAATAGAATACACGCAAATATGATAAATCTAAATTCATTATAATTTAGTCATTATAAATAAGTATGGAGGAAAGTCGATGGTAATAAATTAAAGTAACCAATTGATTAAGGGTATTTTCTTTTAAAGAATACTTCATAGGACATGGGCCGAAGTAACCCATAATTTTTGTTGAGTATATCATTATAATAACGAATATCTTCGATTACTAGTACATAATAATGAAAAGTGAAGCAATAGAGTTTTTATAGATATACAGTGCTTGTTTGGGAGAGGAAAATTTATAAAATTTAACATTCATATGCTCAAGTAAGATGGTATTTTATACGTGGTCCATCAATCTAAATCGAATATAGGTTCTATTAGGAAAAACGCAGAATTGTTTGCTTTGAATTATTGTTTGCATCATTGAGTGAATGGACCTAAAAGTTGTCTTATTCAAATTTGCTAGATAAAATACTTATAAAATAACACATGTTGTCTAATTTCATTTAAAAGTTTATTAATTTTTAGGGAGGGGACTCCTCTACTCTAAATCATTGTTTCAACTTCCAAAAATGTGGGTACTCTTCAGACATTCAAGTCTATAGCCTATAGTCATAAACCAAGTTTTATGAATGGAAGAAATGTGCTTATTTTTCAATCACCTATTTTACCCACATTATACTTTATACTATATAAAGTTTGGCTTTACATCATGAAGTTATTTTATTAATTATTAATTTAAAAACGTAAATTATTTACGTATCATTTCCGGGATATCAATGAGGATATTACTTTGTTTATTTCTTGATTTCTCTTTCACAATATAAATCTAGAATTTGAGCAAAAATAACGCAATACACATTTTTAAAATAGCATATTTGAACATCTATTTTTTTCTTTGTAATATATGCTCAACAAATAACAAAGATAACATTTTTTATACATACCCCTTCGTTTCAACTGCCAAATTTAAAGACGTAGATAAATTTGGTTTTACCTTTTTCTATAATCCGAAATTAAAACGTTAATCCATTCGAAGTTTAACGTATTTCAATCACAATTTAATTTTTGCTCTATGAAACTACTTACTCTATGTATGTAATATATTATTAGAGCAAGGTTTCTCATAGTACGTATATTTAAACTATTTGTTTGACATTCTCAGTAATTTCTTCTACCGAAATATCTGCTAGGTCAACACAAGTGATAACACATTTTATTTTATTTAGAATTCTTCGTGGCTCTTCAGATAGTTTTTGAGTAGCAGGTTTGACATTATCCATGACGTTTAGATTGTGAGCGTAAATCTCGACCATGAGAGATCCACAGCATAACCTTTTTTACACTTTTAACACCACCGCACACTGGGGAAGGCATTTTCTTAATTGCAAGCGGTGAAACTTATGACAGCTATCTTTTGATGACTAGACAATTCTTTCTATTTTTACAGGAGTACCCATTTGGTCTCTGTCGTTTACTCTTGGTCAAATCACCCTTTCTTCCATTATTTTATGGGTTAGATGTTAGATTGACTTCCTTTGACATGTTCAGTTTTTTTATGACAGTGTTGACTATAAGACGACTGCTTGAATACCCTTCAAGGTCAGGGGTCTTAAGGTCCCCGGGCCCGATACACGGTAAAAATGTTTGCATAAACATCATGTTTGCGCAAACATTTTGACCGTGTTTGGGGCAGTTTGATGTTTGCGCAAACATGACGTTTGACGTATACGGCACTTATTCAGCTCGTTACACTATACTCATACATTGGACTGAAATTGCCAATGTCTGAAATAATAAAGATTTGATTGTATACAAGCTGGATACCCGTACTTCGCTACGGTGTTATTTTAATTCGATAAGTTTATAAACTACCATCAAGAAACATTTAAACTATTTACTATGCGAGAGTACCTAGATTTTATCCCTCCCACTTATAAACCCTCCTCTTTGATATGATAATTTGCTAATATACCAAATTTACCCCCACCCCCCCTAAATGTAAATATGACAAACTGTACCCTTGCTTTGAAGGTCAAGTGTGCAAATTTTTATAGAGATCGAACGGAAACTGTGTTTGATAAAGAACATACACACACACGTTGACTTTTATATATATGTATATAGATTAATAGATTATAAAAATTGTAACCTGTCGGACGTATTCCCTCGGAATCTGCTATTTTTTAAATAGGACTATTAGAGCCAAAGTCTCACCTGATCTTACTTAAAGCCAATATCAAGGATATTAATTTTCAGCTTTAGGCATCTAGAAATTCTTCTCACTAATTCTTTATCACATTAACATTGGTTAAGTAAAGTAGTAATAGGTTTATTAAGTTGTGAATAAAATAACAGTTTATGACATGTCTATAAATCTAAAACATTTCAAACCTAGATGATCCTCTACAGTCAGCTTAATAACTAGAACAACCAATAATAAATCAATTTTACAAATTATCCGTTCTACAAAATTAACATAAAAGTAATTTCTTATATATAATACTAATTTAATATTGTTTTTAGATTAACAAATAAAATGATTAATAACAGTGATAGTGGTGGTATTATTATTGATAATTGTATTGTTTAATCTAAAGAATAAATTTGAATTTGTATTATATATGAAGAAATTACTTTAATGTTTATTTTTGTTTCAACGGCGAATTTGTAAAATTGATTACTGGTAGTTCTATTTATTAACCTAACTGTAGATGGCCTTCTAGGGTCGAAACGTTTTAAATTAACATTTCATCCTGTTATTTTATTCATACCTTAAAAAGTCTGTTGCTTCTCTACTCATCATAATAATAACAAGTTGTTCTTAAACTTAATGTTTATACATTTTAATTTAACACTGGTAAAGTGGAAATAGACATCATAACAAATTTTAAAGAGAATGTTTATAACACCACATTTTGAGTAGTATAGTTAGTGAAAAATGTCAAATTTTTCAATTTTTTAACAGGAGTTTTTTTTTTAGAAAGTTCGTTTTTTTTTTTTTATTATAATGGGTCGCTATTTTGGTATAATGGACATTTTGCATTAAATATTCAAAAAATTAACATGAATTTTTAATTTATTTTAATCAGTAAAACAATGGTATGACGGTTATACTCGTACTTGACATTTTCATCCTATTTTTAATTACTTATACTTTTTTACTTAAAGCTATGTTTTATTTTTAATTTTTTATAGTTATTTATTTTATATCTTGGTTATGTTTAATTAATATAGAAGTGAATTTAGCATTAACATTTACTTATATATGTCATACACTTTCACCCCACGCTCCGTGTGGGGCTCAAGCCATGTAATAGGGGCAATGCTTAAATAATTTTGTTTCCAAAGCTTTTTAGGAATATCAGGACTATATTATTACATCATTCATTCCATTATTAAGAATAATAATACTTTCAAAATCATAGTCGGGAGTCTATTTTTATAGAATAATATAATATAGTAATATTAATATAAAAAGTAATATAGTAATAAATAACGATGCTATAAAGTCAAAACCAATCAAACTGGGAAGTCATAGAAAAATCATATATCATTAGTTCTAAAATTTAATTACCAGTTTTTTCTCTCAATAAGGCGGTTGCACCAGTTTTAAGTATCCGAATCAGAAATTAAATTGGTATACAATTGCGGATGCCTTAAAAGCTCAAAATATAAAATAAAAAAAATAGAAATAAAATTTAGCTCTAAATAAGGCAACCGATGGAGGTGCGACAAACAGTCGGACAACCAAATTTGTAAATCTTTTAAAATCAGTTACTGCTGGTGCAATCTGCTTTTCAATACGACTTACCGTTTTGCTGCAATAAGCCTCCAAAAATACTTTAAAGTACGTCCTCTATCTTTAATTTTTTAAGGGGGGAGGGGGGGATGCAGTATGTCCACGGAAGGAGTTGCCTATCCTTGTAAATCCCAAAATAATCAATTTTAGAAGAAAAGTCACTCTTCAAAACATTTCCTGCATGTTCTTCGATGAAGATTTATAGTATTACTTTTTGTTCAAAATGTACCCTGTACTCAGAGAGTTCAATTTTCTAACATTGTACAAGAAGAAACCGGTCCAAATTTCGACTATTCAAGAAAAACTTATTCTTTATTTCTTTTAGATACTATACCAAATTTAATTTTCGCGTAAAAATGTCTATAGTAACATTTAAAAAAATTACTCCCTCCTGCCATTTATAAAAAGTCAAATTTGATTCTAATACATGAGGGGTCGATTTAAAGGTCTCATTGAGTGGTGCAAAAGTTGGGGTATTGCTCTTTTGGTAAAAACAACAAGGATAGGAATGATGAAAACAATAGTTAGGAATGGTAATTTTTTATTAGAGAAATAAATAATATTTAAATAATAAATAAGATTTTCCCTATAAATGCTTTCATATAGTTTTTCTAAAAAAATGCAATAACACAACTTTTAATGCACTCTCTGGGGCAGGGTACATACAACCAGGCAAATAAAAATGTCTCTAGTGGAGGGGCGCGGACCTAAGGGTATTCTATTCATTCGAAGAGACATTTATAACCCCCACCGCTTGAATTCACGTTTATATATATATATATTTACTTTTGCTATTAAATATAATACACTAAATATTACACTGGCTTTGAATTTTGTTTGTAACTACCCGTCATTTAAATTTTTTAAATTATTCTGACAAAGTAAGACTCAGACGGAAAATTAATAAACTCAGTAATTGTCATTGTAAATGTACGAAATATGAGATATGAGCATATAATAGTTATTTATCTACGATTGATACGTAATATAAACATTACATCTCTGTTTAGATTCGTAGAAAGTGATTCTTTACACACCTGTATTAATTGCGCATTCGATTGATACGTAATATAAACATTACATCTCTGTTTAGATTCGTAGAAAGTGATTCTTTACACACCTGTATTAATTGCGCATGCGTGTCTCATTGTTTTGAACAATTCCTCTTTTTTCCCACTCTAGTGACGTAAAGAAGAAGAATTATCAACTTTACACACGATTAGCGAGTTTGTTTACATTTAACATAACTAATTTGATGTTTATTTAATAAAAGTAACTGTTTGTATCGAGTTTTTTTGTGAAAATCAATGAGTGATTTAAGTGATTATGAAGAATATGAGGAGAATAATACGCCTTCCGAAATAATTAATTCGGCACAAAATACAACTAACGAATTGATGTCATCTTTATCAAAAGAGAAATACTGAAATACGAGCTTACATACAGGAAGTTTATTATTTTTTTCTGCATTTATTATTAAAATCTAACAATCGTAGATAAAGTACGGTACGCAACTCGTGCGAAAACGGCATTTTGCATTGCTCGTGTGGTTTTTACTATCCTCGCTGTCGCTCGGGTGTAAGCTCCACACTCGCATGCAAAATTCTACTTTTCACACTCGACGCGTAATGTACTATTGTGCACCTAGGGAGTAAAGTAAGCCATTATTACCTGAGCAAAAAAGTTGGTTCTTGAGGCAAAGCCGAAGGAACCACGGTCCCTAAATCCCGAGGCGAAACCGAGGGAATTAGAGGTTTTGATCACTATTTAGCAACACTAATAACAATAATTATCGCGAAGGGACTAATGGCACTTTACTCACGAGGTACATACAATATTTTATCTTCAGTAGGTAGTAAGTTCACATTTTCGTCCATTGCACAGTTTTTATTTATTATTTTAATAAATAACAATAATTATTTGCACTTTTAATAGCAGATATAAGAGATTCAATATTAAAAATAAATAAGAATTGGAATTTAACTCAAATAGAAGGTATATTTAAATCTTTTGTTTTCTGTGAACCTTTTCTTCTGATAAATTTTTATAAAATAAAATAAAAAAACTATATTTTTTCTTTTTCGTCTTGATCAGGGTTTTTAATTAATAAAACTCTCCTTCCTTTTCTAAATGTCAGCTATATTTCGCTTTAAACTTAAAGCTTCTTCAGGCTACAATAATAATAAAAACAATATTAGTATACTAAA